>CAKNXH010000067.1:291755-333993 GCA_932178445.1 Andricus quercusramuli | reverse complement strand
TTCCAGTGTCACCTCCATTCGATATTACGTCTAATGACCTGTTCTTGCGATCAATAGACTAATATTTTGTACACATGTGAATTTCGGTCCTGCGTTTAGCATATAGGACGCATTATGCGGAAAGCATCATACGGAGAGATTTTCGAGTATCGGTATTCTGAGAAAATCATAATGCCACTGCTGCAGCACTTACAAGAAGTTAGATCCTTCCAAATGACTAATTTAAGATCAATTTTTTGGACTTATCAATAGTTTTCCAATTTTCTTTTGCAAAAGAAAAATACAGGGCGATTCTTTTATCTCGACACATCGAAATGTCTCCAGAAATATACATCTAACGAAAAAAATGTCCGTCATAAAAACTTTTCATTTTTGAGGGAGAAAAGCGACCCCGGAAAAATTTACCCCACCCCCCAACCCCTGGGAGTGGGATGGGGTATGGAGGGGGGTAACTTCAAAATTTCAAGTGGGAACATATATTCTTTATTACATACGTAAGTTTCATTCAAACAGTAGTTTTCGGTTCACGCCAGATGGCGCTGCATTGGCGAAAAATGACATTGTTGACTGTTCAAGGAATGCGTTTCCAAACGGAAGATAAAAGAAAAGCTCGGTTTGTTGAGAAAAGCACCCCAAAGTTTTGAAAATTAAATTTAGCTTTCTAGTTTTTCCACTCCACTTTAACCCCCTTTCCAGGTGGGTGGAAGGGACATTACAAATAAATTGATTACAATTAAATAGCTCTCCTGAAAACAATCAACTCGTCTATTTTATTTTTTGTTTGGGAGCGCATTTCTTGAACAGACAACTATGTCATTTTTCGCAAATGCAGCGCCATCTGGCAAGAATCGACAAAAACTTTTAAAATAAAATTTACGCATTTTTTTATGGTGAATCTGAAGCTGTAATAAAAAATATGGGTTCTTCTTTAAAATATTAAAGTTACCCCCCTCCCGCCCAGGGGTGGGATGCGGGGTAAAGTTTCGCGGGGTGGCTTTTTCCCCTCGAAAATAAAAAGTTTTTATGAAGGACATTTTTTCCGTTAGATGCATATTTCTTGAGATATTTCGATGTCTCAAGATAAAAGAATTACCTGAATATAAACTTGAATTTTTAGTTTTATTGAACATAATTTGTAAATATATCATATTGTAACAAATAATTCTATCAATAGGCATTAGACACCAAATTGGAAAAAGTATTTTCAACCAGAATTACTTTTGGATAAATTTTTTTTAAAAGTCATTGGTAATTAAATTTATATTATTCACTTTCTTCTATTCCAGAGCATTTCGTATCAGAAACGGAGACATTTTCAAAATATTTTTGCCACCCTGGGCAATGTTTTTAAGGAGAGTTCCATTTGTGATAATGCATTTATTGTACCTAGACACTATTAAAAAAACGTATACAAACTTACTTGCTGAATAAAAGTGATAAACATGAAGTCCTATTCAATTGAAGTGTATATCGATCAATTAAATAAATTTCAGTAAACTGAAATAAGGTCATAATTATTAATAAGTGACATGATTTACTTGGAAGAATATTTATTAACGATGCGTAACAATTTATGTGAGAAATAAATTTTAAATAAAGGAGCTAAAAATATACCTCTAGCTTCTTTTGGGAGATTTACTTTTTGTAAAAAATTCTACCCCTTGTGTGGGCACATTCTCATAATTTTTGAATTTAAATTTTATTTCTTACAATTAAAAAAAATATGTCTCCTATTAAAAAAATAGTCTGAAGAAAACTTTCAGATCTTTTGAAAGTAAATAATTTTATTTTCACACTTTTTTCGTACCTTATAGTTTGATTTGTTATCTAATGCCTTTTAATAAAATTATTTTTTATAATGTTAAATATTTACAAATAATATTCGATGAAAGTAGAAAACCTAGTTTATATTTTTGATGCAAAAAAATATATAATATATAATATAAATTCATAGATATTTCTGAGATGAACAATTTATGTTTTTAACATATTACCGTATCTTGCGTAGTTTAGACGGAAAATATAATTATATATTTTTAATAAGATGCGGATGCCTCTCGTCATCAAAATATTTTTGAGGGTTCATATACCTAAAAAATATGAAAGTGCTTGTGACAATGGTCTTTCTTCTGAAATTATCATCAGAGATTGAAGGTTACGTTAATTTTAAATATCCCGAAGGAACACGGAATTTTTTGCTTACAAGTATATGAAACGGCGAAAAATTTGGCTATAAAATTATTAATGACAGTAACATTAGCGGATCGTTATCGAGGTTCCTAGCAACCGATAGCACGAACTCATTACTAAATAAGAGCCTGCTAATATCCTCTAGAAATGCAAGTTTTTCTTGAAAAATGCCTAAGATGATGAAAATTTGTTTAAACGATTGTTTCAAATGAAGAAAATTGTTGATTGTCATATGGGTGATTGTCAATTTGAAGGCAAACTTGAAGTCCCAGTAATATAACATTAACTTAGAAACTTGTGCTGATTTTTTTTAATTCTATAAACACTTATTATCATCCTCTACAAAATGGTAATTTCTTTTTATTTATTTCTGTTCTTATTTACTTTAATTTAATATAAGAAGACCCGAAACTTCATTACCGTACGGCGTCCCAACCTCACCTTGCACAAGGATAAACTGAGTTGTTCCTTTTTTTAGACAATAACCTGAAAAACGCTTAACGTATCAAGTTTGCAAACTTCACATGACCATAAATTTAATGTATGCACATTTTTTAAGTCAATTAAATAATATTGCAAAAGTCTTGAAGACGTCATTACCGTACGTCTTTTTTTCTAGTAAAATATTTTAGTTGCAGTTGAGTAATACATAGAGAAATATTAAGCGTATCGTTTGATACAAGATTTTATAAAATTAAGCTTGAAATATTAACTCTTTTTTCGTGAATCCGATACAAAAACTTTCGGGGTGAAATAATTATAAAAATCATTCCGTTACTTGCTTGGCGGTGTTTTGTTTCATAAATATGTGACTTTTTATAATTGAAGTCTGTTATCTTTTTTATAATCATTGAAAAAGGTTAAACTTTAACATTTTTCTCCCATCATTACCGGACGGTACAATGGAACAGTGTACGACTGATTATATACGCGTGCGCATTTATTCATTATTATTTCGTATTTTCATAACTGCCCTTTTGGATAAAAAATTTTTACATGTGATAAGATCAATTTCCGTTATGAAATATTCAATTTCTAATGATAATACGATTGCCACTGTAGGTGCTAAAATTTGCCTACAATTTGACCATTACCCATATAAGCTTCGTAAAAGTTTATAAATCTGATATTTACACTTTATTACGTTAAAAAACTCAAGTTTTTACCTCTAAAATAGTCGGACAGTGCATTTGTTTATAACTACATGCTATGGATAATTGTTTATAAAATAATGATTTACATGGGCCACTCTGAAATTTCCTGAAATGAGATTCTAGAAACGATTAAGTGGAAAATTTCTAACAGTGTTCTTTGGAGCAAGCCTTTATATGGTTTGAAAGGATGCACAACTGTATATGTGTTAACGAAGACTATTTTTAAAAGGTATAAAGAAAATTGCGTTGGGGAAATAATTTTTTTTATTTATTTCAGAAACTTTCAGAGCGACCTATGTATTTGTTATATTTCATAAATTGCATCAGAAAACAGTTTTCGTTTATAAATTGCTCATATTTAGTACAAATCAATTCACGAATTACTTCCAATCTCGATGAATTCATTTCCACTAACTTATTGTTTTTTTTAACAAATTCAGTACATTTTCAAACTATTTCTAAGCTGTCAGACAAATTTTCTGGGTAGTTATTTCATTTATTCTAGGTATTTTGGATTAAATCCAAGTATTTTTTTAAAACCGGTACATTCATTTTAAAAAATTCAATTTTTTTATTGAATTGACCGATTTATGCGGAATTTTATTAGCTTTAACTAGAAAAAACGTTCAAATCAAATCTCCAGCCGCTTCTGAATATCAGAGACATTTCTTGCCCCACTGTGCGTCGTCCCGGAATTCTGGATGAGTAGTCAAATATTTTCCACAAGTTCCGCTAGTCTTCCCGGAATTCGGGATGACTAGTTCGCCGCCCCGTTTTTGCAGCGCCCCCATTTTTTCGGGACGATTGGACACAGCCAAAATTTATAAATATAAAAATATGATTACTATTACAAGTCAATGAAATAGGTATCAAATATACTGTATCATATTTCGGGAGAATAAGAGTATGATTGTTTTAATTTTGTATTAATCCAAAAATTTTCCCCAGAAATGTACAATTATGATTTTTGGGCGACCATTTCAGACCAATGAGAAATTTGAAGAACTGATACTCTTATTCGTTTCAAACATGTTACTATACATAATAAATTATACATTAGGGTGGTCCAAAACATTATTTTTCTGTGTTTTTAAAGTCTCACTTCCTTATTTTGTGTCGTCTAGTGAACCAAAATTTTCCTAATTTTTTGAGATTTGGGAAAAAATGTTAAGAGGTAGGGCACGACCTTTAAATAGCCCAAAGTGTTAAAAATTTAGTAATTCCTTGAACTTGCAATAGAATCGTAAAAGCTTTACAACGATGATGTAGAACTATCATATGAGCAGTACGAAGTCAAAATTAAATTTTTTAATTAAACTTACCCATAACATTGGCAAAACTCACCCCTTATTACACTTAAACGTAATTTTGAAGTGTGTTTTCTCAATTTCATAAATGTGAAATGAACATTTATAGTGTAACTTAACATAACTTACCCAAAATTCATGTTTTGAAATGTCCATAAATTTCTGGAAATTTATGGAAATTTTTGATAATTTACGGTAATCTTACAGTTAATTTATGGTAACTTAAGATAAATTACCCGAAATTCAATTCACAAATTTCTATAAATTTCCAGAAATTTTCGTTAGTTTACGGTAACTTGATCAGTATGGTAACTTTCCATAAACTACCGTAAAATTATATCACCTGCAACAAAAATTTTCTAACAGTTTTTACTGTGAGTGGGCTGATGATCGTAAAATGCAACCTCATAGATGTATAATTTCCATGATTGACCTCTGACGTCACTTTTCAGTCTCTAGGGAGTAGAAAGTAAAGCTTTAGCCCCGCATTAGAGGCGTCGGAAAGGGCTGAAATCATGCATGTGTCATAAAAAATTACTTTTTTGTGTCTTCATGGCTTCGAACTGCTCACATGGTATTTTTACATCGTGGTTGTAACTTTTTTACGATTCTTTTTAAAATTCAAGGACCTCCTGAATTTTTAACACTTTGAGGTACTTCTAAGGTCATGGCCTACCTCTAAACATTTTTTTAGAAATCTAAAAAAATTAGGAGAATTTTTTTTTCACTAAAAGATACACAATGCGGGGGTGAGACTTTAAAAAATCAGAAAAATAATTTTTTCGGACTACCCTGTTATACATATTACATTTTTCAAACTTTCATATATATCGCCTGGATATTTATTAGAATCTACCAAAAATGATATTTAGAGGTTCTGCAAGGCCCATGAAGTTTAACACGTATTTCCAATAATATATAGGGAGTTTTTGTCAATTTCATTTAGAATTATCAATACTACTAATGTTCACAATAAGTCATAGAATATAATTAAAAATTTATTTTATAAATATCACAGCCATACGTCTCTTTTATAGGATTCAAAAAATATCTATAATTGAAAAATTGGGTATTTCGAGCTTTTGGCGCTAATTATGATTTTCTCCGGGCTTTAAATAAAAACTGTTTATAATACATGAAGTACTACTTTTTACTGATAATAATATGTTTTTACAAATTGTCAAAAGAATTTATTATTGCTTTTAACAATTTTCTCATAGAATGGATTTGAAAAAATAAGTTTTTTCATAATTTATCAAGTTATTAATAACTTTCCAGTTAGGGCGAACCAATGATAAATTAAGTTTAACACAAATAATTGTTTTAACATTTTATTAATATTTATCACAAAATTCTCTCAGAATAATGCTAGAAAGTTGCAGTTTTCTCTATGATTCTACACTCTCCCTCCACTTTTTAATTAGTGTGAGGTAATAAGTAATGCAATTCAACAAACCTGATTGTTAATACATATGTTCTTCTATAGTGATGCTGGATAGATGCGGTTCTTCAAATCGTTTTCTAAGCGCATGAATCCGAGGACACCATATTTTTATAGTACTTCGTGAAATTAATTATTTTTCTAAATCAAATATTGATGAAATTGAATGTAAAATCTATCGCCCAATATAATGTTTCACAAGTAATGCAAGAATCAATAGCAAACATTCAAATGAATATATTTCTTAAAATGTATTTGATAATCACTATTTCTTCCATAATCAAACAAGATCGAGTGGTCACAGAATTAAGGTAGCATTGAGGTGGAAATGGATGCTAGTTTGTAAGAAATGATATTAAAACCAATTTTTTAAAATATGGAGGTTGTAAGCAAGGCGGTTTTTCAGGGCCAGTCGGACAAAAAATAAACGTTTATCTAAATTATTGTGCAGTTAATGGATATGTTTTCGTGAAAATCCTTGGAAAGTTAATATTGATTGGTATCAACCCTTCAGTTCGGCATTCAGAAAAGCCTAAGATAAATAATTAAACATCACGTAATACTCAGAAAGCTTTAGAATATTTTCAAACATGTGCGAAAATTAAGTTTTTTCTTAATTGCTCATTTTCAGTGCATTGAACGCCTAAATATTCAGAACAAAAATGTATATAAAATATTCCATAAATAAAAGTCGAGTGAAATTTTCTTCACATTCAATATTTTTCCATTGGGAGAATAGGTTATAAATATGACTGATAATGTAATCCAGTTATTATATTTCTTTCAACTCTTTTCAAGAGATTTTTGGAAAATTTAAAGTGGATTTAATTATTATATTCATTATATAAAGGTCGTGCCTAGGTTCACTAAATTCGGTGAGCCTAGGGAAACTGTACAGTGGGGCTAGATTCACCGAAATGCGGTGAGCGTAGACCAAACATTTCCAATGTTTGTGTGTCTACACACTTTGTTATTTATAACAGTATTGCTACTTGGGGCATGTTGTGGTTTGAATTGAGGTAGTTTGCAGCTATTCAGATGTAAAAAGGGTGGAATTGAGTAAACTAGAAAGTCCAATTATTCATAGCCAAATTATTATTACAAGAAAAGTGTGGGGAGATTACGGAATTCAGGGGAAGAATCTTTAATGACGATTTCGACAACGTCTTTTTGTGAGAAAAGAAATCTAAAACTTTCAAACCGATTCCTCGCTAACATTGGATTTTGAAATATTAAATTTATTAGATCAATTCTTGATAAATTTGTAGTACCATCTCATTCTTTTAAATACGTCACAGCTCCTCCACATTTCGAATGAGCAAAAAATATGAAAACGCAAAACTTAAAAATTTGTCCCAATTCTTCAAAAAAAATTCAATATAGCTTTAATGTGAAAAAACTATATATCAAGAGTAATGCAAGATGTGATTTCAAAAGTTACAGATTTTTATTTCCAGCAAGAATTCTCTATGATTTGTGAATTCATTTAATATACTTTCACAAAATCAAAAAATGTTAATGTTTTCATGCAATTAAACAGAATATGTTTTCAAAACATAGCAGCGAGTGAAATAATGAAATGTATTTAATAAGGCTTTGTTAAATAAATAAAATATAGAAATCGTACTCTCCTCATATTCACGAATTACGAACATTTACCTAATTAGGTAATAACTGATTGTGAGTTAAACATAATTTTTATTTTTTGGCCTTCCCAAGATTTGAGATAACAAATCTTATCTGAGTGTAGCCGATATTTAGAAAATGAAATTCTGTTGGACAACATTTATTAGTTCTTTTAAATGACTCCTTATTATGCGATATTTTTAGAAAAAAGTCTAGATGATTGAAAAAAAATTTGGCGTAATCATACAATTGAATTCATTGCTATATGGTCAACCAAACTTTCAGTTGTTTTCACCAAATCTTTTGGTCGACGAAATATTTGGTAGATTCAACCAAAAACGTTCTTTGAATTAAGTAACTATTTTTTTGATTCTACGCTCGGACAAGTTTTCTCTTGTTTTGAAAGGATGTTTCTCGGCACAAATAATTAATTTTCCTCAAAGAGAATCTTTTTGCAGATTATTATACTTTTTTACATTCTCATTCATGAGAGTGTATTGTAATCGTCCAAATTTTCGATCTCTGGGTTTTAACGGATCTTTATGTTCCGGCACTCCCAGAGTCCGAAAATCATAAAATTTTGTCGGTGTATGTCTGTCTGTATGCCTGTCTGTATGTCTGTCTGTATGTCTTTCTGTATGTCTGTCTGTATGTATGTCTGTATGGTTACCTGAATGTTGTAGCCACGCTAACTTTTGAAGGATTTGTCCAATCGAGTCAGCCTTTGGTCAACTTTTTAAGGGTATTAAAATGAAGTTTAAGTTCGTTAACCAGTGAAGCTCAACAATATATATATATATATAAATATATATTACTTCTTATTTGCTCTCACAAATTCATAAGAAGAGGATTACATTTCTGAATGCATATGTATTACATTCATTTATAGTATTGATAGTTGATATGATTGTAATAGTTGAATAATATATAGTAAAACGGGAATAATTACGAATGTAAACAATAAAACTTTTCTGAAATTTGAATTCACCGTAAAACTTTCAGAAAGGACTTAATACTTTATTCTAGTTTGAAGTATAAAAATTTGCGATATAATCAAAAAGCACTATTCTAAAAAGAAAAGTTGAGTGCAATGACATTCAAGTTGAAAACTTAGGCACATCCCGTGCCTAGATTGTCTGAAATTCGCTGAGGCCAGGGAAACTGAAAAGGGCGGCTAGATTCAATGAAATCCGGTGAGGGAAGACCAAACATTTTCCGTGTGTTTAGAGACTTCTTCATTTGTAACAGTTGATACTGCTCCGTAGAACATGTTTAGATTAAATGTCAGGTATTTTGCAGCCATTCAGATGTGAATAAGGTGACATTAAGTACACTAGAAACTACAATTATTCCTAGACAAATTATTATTACAAAAAAATGTGAAGAGTTAATTATTAAATCACGGCATCTGGGGTTAAAAACCTTTCACGAAATTTCCAATAGAATTTTCTGCCAGAAACGAATCTGAACCTTTCGAAACGATTTCTCGATTAAATTTCGGAATATATCGTTGTTTATACGAATAGCTGATAAATGTATTGCACCCTCTCCCCCATTTCAACGAACCACAGCTTTTTCCCATTCTGAATTAGACGAGAATTTTCGAATAAACTATACATTTCAATCATTCTTCAAATTCAATAATGTTAAGTTAAAAAATCGATATCCCAAAAATTACTTGAGATTTAGATTTGAAAGTTTCATATTATTATTTCTAGCGAAAATCCGATGTGATTTGTAAACTCTCTGGATACACTTTTTCAATTTAAAAAAAAAAAGGAATAATGTTTGAATACAAATAAGACATAAAGTATTTGTTAAAATTGGTGGCAAGTGAAATAATAAGAAGTTCTTAAGAAGATCTTAATGAATAAGTAGGACATGAAAATCGAACTCTATTGATAGACACGAGTGATGAATATTTACCAAATTACATAGGTAATTTATGTTCGTGTTTTAAGCGCTTTATTTTTATTTTTTAGCCTTCACGAGATTTTAGATAACAAATCTCGTATGTGTGAACCCGATATTCCAATTATAAAATTCTGTTGGAGACTATTAAATACTTTTTTTGAATAAGTCTTTATGAAGCGATATTCGTAATCATAAAAGAAACACAAGTATGGTTCTGAAAATTTTCAGGTAATATTCACATGTTAAGGGATTATATTCTTTTGTCCCAGATCAAAAAACTATACATGAAAGGAAATATTATATACAGTTTCAAATTCGTTTTATACATTTTTTGTATCAAACAAACGCAAAAGTACATTATTTTTTCCACCATGTGAAAACTAAATGTAATTTTTCTGCGTGGGCTCCTAAACTGGACATTGTATGTTTGACAACGTAGGATTATAGTTTTAATGATGCATTTATGCAATAAATTATTACTTGGAGTGCAAGTTTTGCTAACTTAAATATTCTCTCTATAAAAAACCTACATAAAATAAATTCATCCGGAAAATGAACACAGTTCGTTCTTAGGATATAAAAGTTAGAAATATAACAGCGATCGCAATATTTACTTATGATATAAAAAATCGTCAGTAATAATAATGCTGTCAATTAAGTTTTTTTATAGATATAGAGGAGACTATGAAAAATATTGCACGTTTAAGCAAAGAATCGTATTTTTTTCGAAATTCTTCAAGAACATTTAGAAAAATTAAAGTGTGAAAAACTTTTTGTATTTGTCACATTAAAAAAAATGTTGGTTAATCACATTGCATATAAATAATGAATTTTCGAATATTCCTTCACATTTACAGGAATGAAATAAATCAGGAACAATAAATTATTTTGACCAGGAAGGTTTCGTGAAAAAGTTCCTAAATGTTAACAGTAGATATGTCAAATTTAGAATAAGAATAGTTTTTAATTTCACCACTGAGAAATTACAAAAGTAAAATCGGTTAGCTTAAAATATCAAGAAGGATGTTGATATATTTTGTTATATGACATTGTTTTTTCAATCACATATGTATACTACGTCATACGGTTCAATATGGCTCCTTGCAATATGCTCAGGTTTAAATTTAGGTAGTTTGCAGCCATTCACATATGAAGAGTGTGAAATTAAGTCAACTAGAATTAAAATAATTTCTAGGCGAACTATTATCACAAAAAATGTAGGGATATCACGGCATCCGGAACGACGAACCATTCATGAGGAGTCCGATAGACTCGTTTTGCGAGAAAACGAATCTGAAACTTGTCAAGCGATTTCTCGATTAGATTTTGAAATATTAGATTTCAAATTAATCAAAAATTCTAGCATTAACGAAGTGTTCTACTTTGTTTGAAAATTTGATAATTTTCATGAAGAAAATCGATATCGCGGAAATTACTCGAGATGAAGAAATGAGACGTTATATGTTTTCAAAACATGGTATAAAGTAAAATATTGAAAAGTATTTAACTAATTTTTGATGAATAACTAAGGCATGAAAACCAGAATCTAATAATAAAAACAACTTACGAATATTTACATACTTACATACGTAATTACTTATTGTCTGTTGAACGCTTCATTTTTTGTGGCCTTCACAAGATTTCAGATAACAAATCTCAACTGAATGAAACCGATATTTAAGAAAAATATTTCTGTTGAAGAATATTCAATAATTTTTTAAAATGAGTCTTCGTGATGCGATACATATTTATAATAAAAAAATCAACGCCATTATGATTCTGATGAAATATACGAAATATTAACATTTCAAGTGATTATAATATACTGTCCTATAAGCTTTGATTTCATAATTTTAACTAATTAAATATTTTAATCAGTAATCCAAGCTTTCCTAAACTACATTTTTTTTCTACGAAAACAAAATTATGCACGAAATAAATATATCCGCAAAATAAAAACAGCTGGTTTGTAGAATATGAAAGTATAACCGTTGCAAATTTCTCATTTACGTCTATTTTTACTTTCTAACTACGACAATATTTACCTAAGATATGAAAATCTCCGCAGTAATGATATCTTCGTAAATTAAGTGTTTTTGTAGATGTAAAAGGGAGCATGAAAATGCTCGTACGTTTAACCAAAGCATTGTATTTTTTAGAAATTCGTGAAGAATATTTCGAAAAATTGAAGATACGTACAATTACTCTTAGTTATATCAAGATTGGTTTAACAATGCAATTCTAAATTTTTAAATTTTGTAAACCTCAGAGGTATTTTTACGCTGCAAGTTTTTGTTCAATCATCCTAACATCTATCATTTTTTTCACATTTATGATATTGATCATCTTAAGATTTTTATCTTAAGTGTGCTGTTTGAAAAAAATGCTCTTTATATAATTTCCTTCTTGAAGAAAGGAAAATTTGAGGTTCAGAATTCACCATTTTTTAGTTATAGAATTTTATGGTTCAAAAATACTCAAATATGATTAATGTTGCAGCAAATTGAGGAAACTATTAATTGAACTGGAGCGTATTTTAAACAAATAGGAGTATTAGTTTTAGAAATTCTGCTTGTCGAGTATTGTCCCCTAGAAACAATATTCGTTTCATTGTTTCCTACTTTACTGTATTGTATTGAAATTTGAGAAGTAAAAATAAATATGTTCATTTTCTATGATGAATCTTCAATAATTGTTTTCTAGAAATCATTGGTTGTTACTATACTAGAAACTAGGAAAATGATGATCCGGGGTTAGAAATAGGGGATATCGATGTATCTCTTCGCACTCATGTATTTCACACTTTTGTTGGAATTAATGCACCTGTTCTGTTGAAATTTTTTAAACATATGCAGATATACAATCCGAAGGATTAAGAAGATTCAATGATCTTCGGGAAAAGAATTCCCACTTGAAAACTTCAGTTTCCGTAGGGGATTGGAACGATGTAGATAAGAGAGAAAAAAACTAACATTGAGCAAATGCTATATTTCCCATTTCCGCCAAAAAGTGAATTTTCAAAAAATTTTACGTCAGCAGTGCCCCGGTATCTCTTTTTCAACCCATTAAGTTTGTTTTGTGCTTAAAATTAGGGTGGTCCAAATTTATACCTGTGAAACTTTCACTTTCGATTTTTGGTGATCGATCTCCCCAAAATTTTTTTTTTTTGCAAATTGCTCAAGATTGACGCGTGCTGCCGGGTTTTTGAAATTAACATAATGTTTTGAATGAGGAAAGCCAGTTTTTTTGATGAATTGAGAAAATAAGTATTTTTTCTTAACTTTTTGTAAATCAAAGTTTAGTTGCTTTAAAAGAAATGATCAAGGGATATTTTCTACTTAATAAATTTTAATTTTAAGCCCGTCAATGCCGTTGTATTGTGTTTGGAAAATGGCCGTGGATCGTAAAAAGTTATTACTTTTTCGGAATAAATGATACAGTTGATAAATTTCAAGAATAATATTTTTTCTTTAACGTATTTGGCAATTAGTTCAAGAATTTTGATTTGTTTGAGAAATTTTTCCCCTGTTAACCATAAAAAGTTATTGTTATTGAGAGTAGCATATTTCCTTAGCGACATTTTCTAATCATTCAAACAAGTTTAATTTGTTTAAACAATCTTTTTCCCTATATATCTTTGAGAATTACTACTTCTTGGAATCGATAAAGTATGTGATGAATGGCGAGTGTAATATTTTGTGTGAAATACAGTTTGAAATAACTTGAACGATTTTCATTTGTTTAAAACAAGTTTTTCCCTGTAAATATGTGCATGTTTCTATAGAAGAGGTGAATAAAATTCTAGTTTCTTTGTATCTCCTACACTACGTAGCTTATTATCCACATTTTCTCATTTTTGAACGTATACCCTAATTTATTAAATAATTATTATTTTTGTGAACTGTTCATTTCAATTACGTTATTGATAGTTATTTGTTCAGATCGATTTTATTGATAAAAGAAAATACTGAGTAGTAAGCGACATAGTGAAAGAGATTTCAAAAAACTATAATATTCTCTATCTTTTTTATGAGAAGGAGCAAGTAATATTAATTTTTCAAGTAATTGCAAATTGTCTCTCACAGAAAATATCATTCTGAACATTTGTCAACTGCGAAGATAATTTAAAAAAATAATAACCTTTCACGATTTTCAGCATGAAAAAATTCTTTGAACAAATCATGATAGTTTTAACAATTGCCAAATATATGAAACAAAAATATGACTTTGAGCATTCGTTAATTGTATTACTCATTCCAGAAAATAATTACCTTCTACGATCTAAAGCGTGAAAATTGTTTAAACTGATGCAAATTCTTTATATAATTACAAATAGGTTAAGAAGAATTATTATTCTTGAAATTCATCGACTGTATCATATATTTAAAGAAAATAAAGACTTGTGAATTATCAAATAAAAACAATGAACAATACGAACATTTTAAGAAATACAGTATTTTGCATGAATTTCACATAAAACTGTTATTTTTCATTTCTTAGAGCATTATTTGGGCACAACAAAAGGGGCACAAAGGGGTCAAAACAAAAATTATTTCTTAAAGATTTTTGAGGAAGGGGATAAACCCTAATCAACAAAGAGTTAATGACAAATATTCTTTTCTAATTTTTTCAAAAACTTAGCTTTTCCCATTTAAAACCACATGTTAAGTTCGATAGCCCAGGCAGGGGTTAGCTTTTACCGCTTTGAAAAAACGGAATTTCTTTTTCTGGAAAACAAACAAATTAGTCTGGGCGATCGATCCCCAAAATTCAAAAGTTGAATTTTTGGACCGCTTTAACATACACGTAATTCGATATTGACCTTGGCTCTTTTTTGATGGGAACCACACATCTTAATTGATTTTTTTATTTTACATTAAAAAGTTGTGACTGGTCCGACTCTGCGGAAAAAACTTATTTATAATGTTTTCAAATTTGTGGAAAAATACGGATTCAATGGTGTAGACCTCGAAATCACAGATCGAGCTAAACGTGGTGGACATCCTTCTGATAAGGAAGAATTAGTTTTGTTTTTCAAGGCAATCGGAGAAAATTTCAACAAAAATAGTTTCATTTTATCTTCAACGGTTGGTCCAAATGAATCCATTGCTAGGTTATTATATGATATTCAAGGAATATCCACGTATATGAACTTAATTTTGAGGAACATCTATTTTCACAAAATATCTGATGTGGATATCAAATTTATCATGGTGATCCTATTCCAATGTATCCTTCATCAAAAGAGAACGCGGAGGAACACAAGAAGAATATTGCAAGTACTGTTATTGGCGGCGAAAGTTTAAAAATTTGACAATTTGATCGTGAGAAATAAGAAATTCAGGGAAAAATTTTAGTTATTTTTTTTCAAGAAAAATGAAAAATTCATTGGTTTAAAGTAGAGTAGCTTAATTTTCAACTCTATAATACTTCTCTTTTGTTGTTCAAAATGTTTTGAATACTTTGAGACGTTATTGAAAACTTACGAATTTTCACATTTAAAAAAACTTTGAACTGGGTGCAAAATAATTCATCTAAAATTGTGTAATAAGGAATAATGCAAACGAATTTTTAATGTTGATAGCTTATAGATCACCTTAATTTGCAATTCTTTGATTTCAAAATTTAATATAAGAATTTTGAAAGTTCCTAATTTCTCTTTGCAGTCGTCTAATTTTAAAAGTCTCTTCTCATGACTACGTTGTGAAATACTGGATTTCGCAACGAGTTCCACCAAGAAAGGTAATACTAGGAGCTGCTTTTCACGGAATATCCTCTACTCTGGTTGAACCTAAAAAAATTGGCAGAGGAGCACCAATTGCTCCTAAACGGGAAAATGATGGTAATTTAGATATAACGCTATTTGTGCAATTGCAAAAGATTCAAAGTGGAAGCATGTCTACGACAAAGAACAGCAAGTTCCATATTTCTATGCTGGGAATGAAATTATTGCCTGTGATGATCTTGAGAGAGTCACAAAATGCATTTTGTTTTCAATTTTGTATTTCAATAATGATAAAAATATCTATTTCATTATTAATTTTCAGTTCTGAATATGTTTTGAAAATTAAACTTGGTGGTGCCGTAGTGTGAACTATAGATGGAGATGATTTCTATGGTGTATATGGAGAAAAGCTCCCTCTTCAGAAGACTTCGAACCGAGTTCTTAGAAAAAACGACTAAGTTCTTGTACAAATCTGATTTGGAAAAATAAAGAATTTATTCCATCTTCAGTATTCAAATTTTCATAAATTCTTAATTCTAAGCTCATTGGAATTTACGTGTTGAAATTGGTTTTTAGTCAATTGAACATTAATGAAAATTTACTTTCTGTTAATGTTTCACTGGAAAGCAACTATTCACACAGGTTGGCCGTTTTCTAAAAAAGTCTGTTTCATAACAGTTGAATCAATGATAATTTTCAACTACTCAATTTTAACTTAAGATAGGAAAATCGCACTATATTGATAATTGTTATCATATCAAAAGAAAGACAGCCACATAAAATACGTCCAACTTAAAAACCTACGATTCATGTTAACTTGTGTCATTCTGTGCTTACCCAAATAACTGATTGTTGATCTAGACTGTTGTCTTGGAAGACTTTGCGTGTTTAGAAATAAGAAATTTTGTATAGTTGAAATTAAAATTATAAAATGCAAAAGGAAACTAAATGCAGTAATTGTTTTGCATAATTCATACTCATTTGCTATTAAAGCACAATATTGTTATATGAATGAATCATGTTCATTTTACAAAATTCTCTTGTCTATTTCTGTGAATTTTGTGATAATAAAGAATTGAATAATACTTGAAAAACACATTATTTGTATTTCTTCTTCAGATATGAACAATAAACTCATCCTGTTACTGGCAGCTTCTTCAGATTTTGTGCAGTTAAATTTATTGTTATGAAAAGTTATCTGCTATGACAGAAATTCTTTTTTAATTCAAAATGCGTCATTTCGTAAGTAGAGCCAAAGCAACGTCCTGCTGTCGGTTCTCTGTGTGAATACTGTCTTCGAGATAGGGCCGATAACGCTTGATCATCCAAATAATGGCAAAGCATTCCTGCTTATTATAGTGATATCTAGACTCTTTGAAATCAAACTTTGCCCTGGGAGGAAGACCATATGTCGCGCACCATCGCATCGGGTCCCTCCTGTCGGAAAATTTAAAGAAGGCTTAAAACTAACAAAATGGTGGCGGTTTTTCTTAAAAAACTAAAAGTCAATTTTCTCAACCAAAAAAACAACCCTCAAATTTGTTGAAATTTCTTTTTAAATTTGTAGTTTGATAAGGAACATATCTTGTAAGTTTGATGCTGGCTGAATAACTTTGGTAGGCAGAAGAATTTTTTTTCTTACAATTGAATTTTCTACTTTTTCTCGGAAACAATGATAGATACGAAAAAATATTGGCACTGAGAAAGTTCTACAAAAAACTCATTCTGTTTTTTGCGATATCTTTTATAGTTTACGAAAAAAATCAAAATTTACATTTGAACAAAAAAATTCCCTTGTCCTCAAAAACGGTTTAGCCCACAGGATGCTGATAAGATGCATTTTTTCTATTAGCAGAAAGTTTTCAAAAATATTTGGGAGAATAAAAAGGTGGCGTTTGCCATAAGATGATAAACGCTAATAAACTCAAATAGAAAATGATAAATATCTCAATTAAATTAACTGTTATAGAGGTTTAAAGAAAAGAGGGCATTTTTGTGTTTGAAAAACAAAGCAGAAAACTCAAATAAGCTCAACTTCTTAGAAATTTTTGTTGCAAATCGGAAAAATGCGTATCGCCTCATTTCCTCAAAAGAGAAACAACATATTTCATCCCGAGAGATTCTGCGACTTCCAGACAGTGTAGAACCCTTTTTGATTTGAAATGGATTCGGTCAACGGAATTAGGATTCTTATAAAAATTACGAATCATAAATGTTATAAAGGATTAGGTCATTTACGCAATAAATTGTTATTTTAAATCCATATTCTGCTAAACTACATACAAGCTTTAAAAGCCCAACATTAAAAGTGATATTCTTGGATTTTCTTCAAATTCTGGGATTATCTTTACCGACTCAATAGTATTTAATAAACAAATTCATGGACCAGGATTATGACCCCTCTTCAAGTGATGAGGGTTGAAATTTTCAACCCTCACGCCTGAACGGGTATTTTCAAAAGCCTGTAACTTCCTTTATAATTTTTCGAAAGGTTATCATTTACCTTTTCGTCCTATTTTCTAAAAATAAAATTGTTGGCAATTCTGGAACAATTTAATTGTTTATTAAAATTGTTTCGCAATTAAGAGTATTTTTTAAAAAATAGTCTCTGAAAAAATCTTGGCTTCTTGGCCTTCAGAAAGCTCCTTAGCAAGTCGATGTCGAGGCACCAGCGACGTCTCTTAGAACCAGTCCTTTAATTTTTTTAGCCTGGTTAGCCTGGGTCTCAGGATCTCTGTATAGATCCACATGAGAGTCTCCAGTTTCAAGCCCAAGCGTGTCTTTGTGGCTCTCCTACAGGGCCGTAGGGTGGCTGTGAGCTGTTTGCGCTCGTTTTCCAGGTGCTCGTTCCATAACAGCTTTTTATCTAAGATGAATCCTAGATATTGGGCTTATTCTGTAATTTCCCGTGGCTGTCCTCCCAGCTCCATTGCGCTGTTGGTTCCCTACATGTGCGGCCTGGTGAATACAGCCAAGTTGGACTTACTGGGATTGAACAATAATCCGTTATTCTTGCACCATGTCCCTACTATACCGAATGCTTCCTGTATCATCCCGATTAGCGCTTATTATCTTAGCGATTATCATCCCGTATATCGTCCGCATAGCCTATAGCAATATAGCATGGTAGACCTAACTCGTGAGTACATGAGGCAGTTCATCCACTACCAAGCACCACATCAGAATCAATAAAGCGCCTCAATGCGTATATTCCGAGTCAAAAGTTCCACATAACGTGGTTTCACCCTTAGTCGTTTTCAGGTTCCTGTTACTTAATATGTGGCAAGTCCATTCCACAACTGCAGCTGACACACCATGTGCAGTCATGGGCGCCCTGATCACCTCTCCATAGGTATGATTGGAGGTTCCTTGGATGTTCATATGAGTTCCAATCGCAAGGCATTTTGATTCATTTGTCCTTCGATTAGTTTTACTGCTCCGCTAAAGGCCGTTTAAGTCGAGTAACCATCCCTTTAGGTGTGTTGTTTTGTGTGATGTGACTTCCTTCATAAGAACTCGTCGCAGATATATCTATTCACAAGTTTTGCCACCATTTTTGGTAGGAAAGATGTGAGGCTGCTGGTACGGACATTCTTGGGTGAAGTATACACGATTCTGCCTGCTTTCAAAATATAGACTGCTTGCGTACCTCTTCATGCCGTCAGGACACACATCAGTATCAGACTAGCCCTAGCAAGTCTCACGACAGATCCTATGACGATTTCTCCAGCCTCCTACAAGAAGACTGGGTATATATGCCATCCTGATCAGGAGACTGGTATTGACTAAAAGACTTTAAGGCGCATCGCAGCATTCTTTGGAGTAATTCAACCCCACCCACTTTGAGGTATGCACCTTCCCAGTGCCTTGTTGGCCACTGTAATTTGCAGCCAAGTTTCAGCCGCTGGGTAGGCTGCAAGAAATACGAAGGCCCGTCCCCTGCAGAAGAAGGTCTCAAATATCGGCCACTGATTTGGGCACACTCTTTAAAGCGCCCTCCAGGTGATCTTCCTGGAGAGCTTGAACTACTCCGCAGTGAGCAACGAGTCCAGGTAGATCGTATACATCACAAAAACTGTCAAAGGTTAGCCCTTTGGGCAGCTGTCTGCCCAACTCTCGAAAATTCTCTATTCGCAGGCTGCTGGGCTGGCTTGTGCCTCCTTGAAGGTTTAGCCCACCCACATGGTGGGGTGTCCTTTGAGCCCTTTCGTCTTTTCCGGGTCCTAATGTTGGTTAACGGCGTTATTGCTGACGATGCTCCAACTATCGCAGCCGTTCTTCTAGTCAGCTGCACTTTCCTCTGCAGTTTTATTTTCAGAGAAACGTTGATATCTTTATTTTTTTTTTGTTGGGGGGCGTGTTGGCCGCTCCTGTCTCGATAGCCTCATATGCCTCAATGTGCCATGGGCACAGCCACTCAAAGTCCATTCTTCAGGGTGGTGGACACATTGAGCTGGACACTTAATGAATATCCGTAAGTAGGCCACCAACCTAACGGGCGGGGGCTGCTTCTCAGTCGCTATGTGGGCCGTAGGCCATTCTTGTCCCAATTTGAAACTAGATGTCAGGCTCTTTCACCCTTCCACCACACTGCAATTATACATGCCAGAAGAGTCCGTTTATAGGAATCCTTCCATACATATCCATACACATGCAGGCCAGAATGACAGATGCATAAGTTGATATGTTTGTTTGGAATATGCTCAGCTTTTGCTTTAGGTACCTGATAAAGGACTAAGTGATATAATATGTAAATCTGAACAATGAATTTTATATTATCAATATTGATTTTTCAAACTAAATATTTCATTATTATCTCCGTGAAATCATTTAATGCTACTAGAGAATAAAGCTTCCAGGTGATCAGGGAGACCCACGATCAAAACAATGGACACCGATGTACATGTTTTTACTCACGTATACGAAGATTTCATTGTATTTGGTGCCAACGCTTCTGTTGAAAGCAGTGTTTCATATGCAGGTCTAGATTGTGATGAATTTCGGCAGTTTAACGATCTCTGGAAAAAGAACCTAATGTTCATAACCTTACCTGCAATGAGTGGCATTTACAATGAATCTAGACAAAAGCCTAACAACAAGCGAGTTTTATACTTGCATCTGCGATTGAATCCAGAATCTTAGACCATTCAAATTAATCGAATCTGATGCAAAAATCATAGGAAATAACATATGAACACAGTAAAAACGATGCTTCTTCTAAAAAAGACTTTAAACCAATATCGAGATTTCAACATCATAAGTACAACTTTGCCGCTTTTTAACCTACATAGTTTATTTGAGGTATAAGATATTAAGAAATCATTTATATACATGTCAAACACCGAACAATTAGGTCCTTCATGATAAAATATGACGAATTTATTAATCTGTTCTAAATTTCAAATTATAGAGCATTGACTGCTACGACTCTGCGAGAAAAACTTTTTAATAATATTGTGAAATTCATCGGAAAATATGGATTCAATGGTATGGACATTAAATATACACTTTCACTTCAACGTGATGGACGTCCTTCTGATAAGAAAAATATTGTTTCTTTGTTGAGATCACTTACAGAAAGATTTGAAGAAGAACGTCTCATTTTATCTGTAGCAGTTGATCCTAATCAAGCAAGTGCTAAGAAATTATATGATATTAAGGAACATCCTCCCACGTGAACTTCTTCAATTGAAAGACTTTTGACTTTCATGGAAACTATGACACGCGGAAGGAAGTTGGCCATACTTCTTCAATTATTTTCTGACTAATCCACTTCACAGAGTTATGTTGTTGAATACTGAAATCCCTAACTTTCCCCACCAAGCAATGTAATACTAGGACCTACTTTCAGTGGGGTATCCTATACTCTGGCTAACCCATAATAAATTGGCAGAAGTACACCAGTCACTAAACATGAACCCAAATTTTATAGTATAACAAAATATTACCAAACTGGTCAATTATCAAAATAGTCGACGGATTTCTGCGGCAGAGAATAGCAAGTGCCATGAATTTACAAAAAAAATCTAATGCGCCAAAGCTTAATCCAATCTGATCAGTCTTTAGAAAGTCATCGTGCCTACATGATACAGACAGAAGATATAGAGACAGACCCTTTGTAATTATTGTTCAAAAGTTGAATGAAGATATGTTTCTTTTTAACCTGAACCTTTCATTAGCTTATCTTTTTTTTGGTCGGAAATTCAACATTCTTGTTGAAATTTGAACTACTTTGTTCAAATTATATTTTTCGGCCAATGGATTTTATCATTAAACATCACTTTTCACATATTTTTTGACAAAGATATTCAAATTATAACAAATTTTCACGATTATTGAGACCGACACGAATACTGGGACATTTGCCTTAACTTGTCGGAATTTTGTTGTTGTTCTTTTTTTAATTATTTTTTCAAACTAAAATTGTAACTGTTCTATCTTTGGATGAAAACTTACATTAACTTTGGAAATTACATAAACTTACATAAACTTTGGACAAAAATTGAACTATTATTTCAAAGTCTTCTTTGTGGTCGAAAATCCTACTTACTATATATAGAAGATCTTATAAGAAACGCGAAAAGTGCAGACTAAACGTGAAATTCGCGGTAGGAGGGGAAGGGGGGTCCATAATATCTCGAAATTGGTAACGTAATTTATGGATGACCCCTGAGGTTTAAAATCAATTTTAATAGTAATTTACTATAAAAGTGCGTAAAACAGATGAGAAGTACGAGCGTCAAGTTTGCAGCATGAGCCGTAGACTGGAAGCACGAGTCGAAAGCTTGTGCACGTCAATGTGCTTTGAACACCTACTTTACACATAACTTTTGAGCACATAAAGTGCAATTTTAGAGGTGGTTGTTGCAAAAAGGTATTTTTTATGGTATTTTGTTTCTAGAAGTGTTGTCGTATCTCGCAAACTGCAGCTGTAATGTTACATTTTTTCTTATCTTTATTTGATTTTTGATAGCTAAAAACATGAATGTTGTTGATACGGAAGTATGACTGACGAACTTCACCTATATTTTTCTACAAAAAGACCGTGAACCAAGGAAATCTAGATGATAAAATTCCTTCGAAAACTATCATGCCGTTTTTTGGTTTTCCTCTAAAATTTTCTTGTATGAAAAATAAATTCAAATCTTTACAACGAGTTTTTACAGCATATTGAAAATTAACTTTTTGCAAACAAAAATTCAATTATTACAGTTCTAGTTAAAAATTTATATTGTTTAGTTGAAAATTCATGTATTCTGTAGTAAATTCGTGTGCTTTTAGTGGAAAATTTATCTTCTTAGTTAAAACCTTATCCTCCTCGTTAAAAATTTAGCGCTTTGTTTTCACTTCAACGATTTGCTTGTATATTCGTATATTTTTATTGCATTGTGCTGTTTTCTATTTATGTTGAAATCTGTTTTGGTTGAAATATCATTAATTATAATTTTTGTTGAGATTTCATATTTTTTGTTTGAAAATTCGATTACCTGGTTGAAAAATTAACTACTTGGTGGAAAATTAATTTTCTTGTTAGAAATTCAGTGTCGGGTGAAAAATTATTCTTTTTTCCACTCATGTATCGCTAGTTTAAAAAATAAAATTTTTTTCCTGCTCACCACATCATAGTTTTCACCACTCACAGTTTTCAGATCGGCCCAGTAGTTCAGATGCTAGCGATTTTAATAAGTTGGACAAGTTGTATTTTTTGGCAAAATGAGAGGTCGATAATTCACATATCGTCCTGAGAAGAATAGAAATCCCAAATATTAGCTAACATATCAAAATCTCTGGCATCTGAACTACTGGGCCGATCTGAAAACTTTAGCGAAGAAAGATGTAGAGGATACAGTCGCCTTCAAACTGAGTGCTCGTAGAGGAAAATCGGTCAATTGGAACTCGAAATATACTCAAAAACTTCGGAACGACCCTGAAAATTGAAAAAAAAAAATAACATTGAGATCTCGAAAACGCTTCCACAAAAAGTTCTTTGTGTGTGATTTTCGTTTTTAGTGGACCAAAATACACAGAAAAATCATAGAGAGACATGGTGAGTAAAATGGCTGTAAACTAGTTTATTTTGTGGATTCCACTATTTTGTTGATAATTTTGTCCTTTTTATTCAAGTTAACTAGTACAAAATTCACTTTCTGGGTTGAAAGTTAATTTTTTGAACTAATAATGGAACTGTTTCATTATTTGTTGAAAACTTATCTTTTTTAGTTGAAAAATTGTTTTTCAGTTAAAAATTTAACTACTTTGGTAGAAAATTAAACTATTGTGTTGAAAATTAGTTTTTTGTCTGTTTGTTAAAAATAAATTTTTTCAACGGAAAATGTAACCATTTCATTTTTGGTTTAAAACTTTTTTTTTTAAATTCAACTACTTGTTCAAAAATTTCATTATTTTGGTAGAAAAATAAACTATTTGTTCCAAAATTAAACTATTGATTTGAAAAATAACCTACTTCGTAAACTTGTTTTGTAAAAAATTAATTTTTTAAACTGGAAATGCAGCAATTTTATTTTTGGTCGAAAACTTATCTTTTCTATCTGAAAACTGAATTATTTTGGTAGAAAATTCAACTATTCTGTTAAAAAACATCTTTTTATTTGAAAAGCTAACTACTTGGTGGAAAATTAACTCCTTTGTTGGAAATTCATAGTTTCGGGTGGAAAATTGAACTTTTTTGTAAAAAATTCATATATTTTATTGAAAATTCGTCTTTTTGGGTAGTTAAAATTGATCCTCCTTTTTGAACATCCATCGTTTTGGCTTGCATTCAAGTATTCTGATGAAAACTCTTCTTTTTTGGTTCAACATATCTGGGAGAAAATTAATTTTTCTTTCGAAAATTCATCTATTTGGATAGAAAATTAACCATCGTTTTTGAAAATTTATCTTACCGATTATACTATTTTGTCAATAGTAGAGATGCACAAGGATCAAAATAGCGAGAACTTCCAATATACGAGAAAGACGCTCGTTTTTTCTTAAAACAAATTCTTGTCTCACTTCGCATCGTTGAAGCGATCATCTCGTATCATACGAGATTGATCGATAATTTCATTTTATAATAATAAGAATTAATTTAAATACATCGTGCGAAGCTTAATTATGGGTATTCGATCGAATTTATATTATTTTGACTATTTGTAATTTAATTATCTGAAATTGGAATAAATTCCTCCTATTGAGAACGGCCTTATTTTTTACAAACTAAGATTTAAACTTAGTATCATATGAGATTGGCATCAAAATGAAATTGAAGCAAAAAAAAATCATAGGTGATAGGCTTCTTTATATCTTCAATTTGACGAACGATTTGATTTAATTTAGATTAACTATTGTAATAGACAAGGTGAAAGTGATTGCCATATTATTTAATAACCTCCATGTGAGCCCTCCTGAAGGTGATCAGCTGCTGCAGGTCTTTTTCTAATTTTTCGAATTTATCTTTCGAAATCATTCTATGTCATTTTGATACTGTTGACACTAACCTGTCATTTCGCACCTAACAAGAAATGGATCGATTTTTGAGACGAAATGAAATGAAAAAAGACAAATGAATATAAGAGAAACTTGTTTTGAAAATTGCTCGTTATACGAACAAAATCCAACGAGACTGACGATCATCTCGTATCGGTATGCACCACTAGTCAATAGTTCGTCTTTTTCATTCAATACATCTGGAAGAAAACTCATTTTTTATGAAAATTCATCTCTTTGGGTAGAAAATGCACCATCTTTTTTGAAAATTTATTTTATTTCCTGCCGATTCAACTATTTTATTAATAATTTTTCTCTTTTTATTCAATTTTACTGGTAGAAAATCCACATTTTTTTTTTGAAAATTTTACTATTCCATTTTTGTTTAATTTTTTTTTTAAATCAACAACTTTGGTAGAAAATTCAACTATTCAATTGAGCAATAAATTATTTATGTGAAAAATTAAATAATTAATAGAAAATTTAATTTTCGCTGAGAATTCATAGAGTCGGGTGGAAAATTTAACTGTTTTGACAGAAATCCATGTATTTTTAGTTGAATTCAACCTAGTTCAAAAATGTTTTTTTTCCCCTGTAAATCCATTTTTCAAAAAAAAAAAAGGAAACGTTCCATTTTTGGTTAAGAAGTCATCTTGTTTAGTTAAGAACTGATCTTTTCTTGTTGAAAATTCAATAATTTTGGTAGAAAATTCAACTGTTTTGTTGAAAATCAAACTATGTATTTCAAAAATCAACTACTTTATGTAAAATCAACTCTTTTCTTGAAAATCCGTTGTGTGAGTGTAAAAATTAATCTTTTTTGTTGTAAAATTATATATTTCTGTTTAAAATTTATATTTTAGGGTAGACAATTAACGTTCTTTTTTTAAATTTATCTTATTTTATTTGGTTCCAACTATTTTATTAATAATTCGTCTTTTTTCCTTCAATTTCACTAGTAGAAAATTTACTTTTTTTGTTGAAAATGTAACTATTCCATTTTTGTTGCAATTTTCTTTTGAAAATTCAAGCATTTGGTTAAAAATTAAGCCATGTATGTGAAAATTAAAGTTCTTAGAAGAAAATTCGCATTTCGTTGAAAATTCTTAGTATCGGGAGGAAAATTCTACTGGGTTCTGGAAAATGTATGTATTTAGTTGAAAATTTGTTCTTTTGAGCAGATAATTAATTTTCTTTCCTAAAGAATCATCATTTTTGTTGAGAATTCCGCTATTTTCTTAAAAATTCGTGTTTTCAGTTCGATTCAAACAATTGCAAATTTTTTCAAATGAAAAATGGAACTATTTAATTCTTGGTTGAAAACTCATATTTTTTAGTTGAAAATTAATCTCTGTTGATTAAAAATCACATTCTTGTTGCAGCTCTTGTTTTTGTAGGAACAAAATTCAACTATTTTGTTGATTCATCTTTTTTAGTCGAAAATTTAACTGTTTTGTTGAAAATTCTTGCTTTTGTATTGAAAATTCATACATTCATTATTGAAATACAAAATATTAAACCTTTCGTTGAGAATTCATCTTTTTATTTTGAAAACTGAATTATGCTTGGTTACAAATTCAACTATTTTGTTAAAAATTTAATCACAATTCATTTAAAGATTAAGGTCAGCCATACAAAAAAGTAAATAACTTATTCAGTAAGATAGTATTCGTCAAAAGGTACTTCTGAATTACCTTGTTTTTGTAATAAAATATCCTAACTAATTGACTAGCTAAAAAGTATTTTGAATTACACTCAATCACTTGAAACTAACTTTTTTTCATTTGATTTAATTATATTAATAATTGTTACTAAATTAAGACCAGAAAAACAGCATATGAATTATTTAAGAACCATTAAATGTTGAATAATATTTCTCAGGGCCGTTAATCGATAAGAGACTGCCAGGCTGTTTGCCTCTGATTTATGATCTGTTTTTGCAAATATAGGTTGCGAATAATGAGTATACAAATATATGAAAATTTCATGTACTACGAAGTAACTCAAATAGTCAGTCGAGTTCAAAAATCGGAAATCTTAAACTTAATTCTCAAAATTTGACAAAAAGGCTGATTTATAAGCTTGTTTTTTTTTAATGTATTGCAATGACCAGTGAGCCATTTCTTTTCATTGTTATTAATCAAGTTATTGTATGGTTCAAATTGAAATCATGAAAACTGAATGACATTTCCTTTCATTTCTAGCATTTATACAAAAACTGAAAAAATAAAATAATTTTGCCACAAAATTTGAACTCAATTTTCGTAGAGGATACAAATTTTGCTTATTTGATAAAAAACTTGTAAATAATTCAATGAGAATGCACAAATTTGATTAGAATGTTGAAAGATGTAGTGAATGTTTTCTTCGTATTTTCGAAAGAGATTGTGACAGAGAAAATTACATCATATCTGCAGATGGCATGGTTTTCACCCAATGTTGTTGAAATACGAAATGTGTGCTCAACTTAGGCAATAATATCGGGGCATGTATACTTAAGTTTAGTTGTGGAGCTTAAAATAAAAAAAAGTCATTACTTTAAATTAAGGAAGTGACTCATTGACCCAAAATTCGGGATATTGAGTAGTCAAATGGTTTTAAATGGTCAAATTTATCAAATGGTTTGCTAGTCGTCCGAAAATTTCGGGACGAAAAGTCCTGCAAGATATATTTCGAAAGTTCACTTCGAAAGAAATATGACTTAATGGTATAACAATAATAATATTGATTATATGCATTATTTATAGGCTATGTCAGGGATCATCAGAAAACTGAAACGGGCGGCTAGGCTCACCAAAATTCGGTGAGAGTAGACAGTTCGTGGCAGTTCACAGCCATTCAGATGGGAAAAGAGTGAAATTAAGTAAACAAAAAAGTGAAATTATTACTACACAAATTATTATTACGAAGAAAATATAGCATCCGGGACGAAAAATTTGAACTGAGTATTCCGAAAGGATTTTCATTTTGAAATAAATAACAGTCAACAACTTGATGCAATTTTTTAGCAAAATTTGATATTTGGGCATTCTTTGTGAATTTGTTCCGATGTTGAAAATAATTAATTTCTCATTAAAAATACGTTTCGACATTTGGGAGTGCTTTGTGAATTCACTGGATGTACTTTGTTCAAAATCAAAGAAAAATGATGTTTGCTTGCAATAGAGACGTATACAATACACGGAGAAGAATAGATATTGAAATGTAGATATTGAAAACTTTGATATTTAACCATATTATATAGATATTACGGCATAATATCTAATATCTTCTATTAAATATACAAGATATTGAAGGGCAATCTCTGCATATATTGGAAATATAAAATGTGTGATATTAACAGTTAATATCTGAGATATTAAAAAAGCGAAATTTTATCGGAGTAATGTCGTTGACGTGTGACGTGGCGACAAAAGATTTTAACCCCGCTTTGTCCGTACCTTGAGCATTCGTCTTGTGTGTTGTGTTTTTTCGGATAAATATTAAGTTAAAAGTTCTGGTAGGAAATGGATTGAGTGTTGTTGGATATAATATCATAATTTTCTCGAGAGAATATGAGCGTGTTATCAGCTCTACTCGAAAATTTAATAATAATTAATCAATAAAGGCAAATGTTTGAGTATTCGGATAGCCAAACCAGAGGACTACGATATAAAATCCTTGTGTATTTTATAGAAATAAGCAAGCTTTACAGGTAATCTTTACATAATTAACGAATATTTTTGGAATATCTGAGATTCTGCCCTTTAATATCTTGGACATTATCAGTTAAAATCTTTTTTTCTAATATCTATGGATGCTCTACTTCAGTATCTAGATTTCTGTCCCATAGTTAAATCTCTAAGATATTAACTAGTAATATCTAGATAGTCTGCTCTAATATCTATTTTTCTCCGTGTATGTTTTAAAAACGTGACAGCAAGTAAAACAATGAAAATCATTTAATTATGTTTTGTTAAATAACAAACCGCAAAAAACAAATCTCGCCTTAGTAAAGCCGATTTTCAGGAAAGAGTTTGCGACTATTAAATAATTTTTTACTGAGTCTTAATGCTGGGATATTCTTGAAAAGAATAAACAAGACAATGATATGGTAAATATTATTTATAACTTTTATTAGTTTTATACATTTCTTGTATAAAATAACTGAAAAAGGACATAATATTTTTCACTATGTATGAACTATATATAATTTTCCGCCTGGGATCCTAAGCTGGACAGGGAACATTTTAAGCATAGTGTAGTGAAGCATTTATGTAATAAATTATCATTCCACATGCAAGTTTTGCTGAACTGAAAATTTTTTCTCGTCAAAAATTATACGAAAAAAGCGTATTCGTAGAATAAACACAGATCGTTCTTAGAATATTACATTAGGAAGCATAACCATTCCTAATTTATGAACCTCTAATGTTATTTCTTAACGACAGCAACATTTACTTAAGATATGAAGAATCCTCAGTAATTATGACTACGTCAATTCAGTGCGTTTGTAGACGTGGAAGGGAGTATAAAAGGGCGTCCACGTTCAACCAGAGTATTGTATTCTTTCGCAATTCTTCAAGAACATTTCGGAAAAATAATGGTACGTACGATTATTCTCAGCTGTACTACTATCAGTTCAATCATAAAATTTCGGACTTTTTTGTTTTATAAATTTGTAAGATATTTCTAAAATAAAAATGTTTTTGAAATCCACTATTCAACTCCTTTTTAATTGTTTGATAATATTGAAATATGATTTACAGTAGAGAATAAAAGCTAATATAAATTGAACTGTATCGTACTTTGAACGCATAAAAGTATCAGTTATTCAAATTTTTATCCATCCAGAATTGTCCTCCAAAAATAATAATCGTTCCTTTGTTTCTCATGTTATCGCAAATAGTAAATGATACCCAATCTCTACAAATAACAAAGTATACAAATAAATAATTATGTAAAGAATAAAACACTAGTAACCCTTCTATATACGTACTATCTTGATTTATTTTTAGATTTTTCGATTTGATTTTTTACCGATACATAAGCTGATACTTTTTCTTGGAATATGCTTAGCTTTTGCTTCAGGCAGTAAGCTGCCAGCATCTGCTAAAGGACATGATAGAAAGTGTGGAAGTAAGCGATATATCATCTCTTATCAATTACATCTAGAAAAAAAGTTCATTATATATATTCCTTTTTTACGCTAAATCTTTTATTATTATTTCCCAGAAATCATTGGTTGCTACTATGCGGTAAACTTGCCAAATGATGGTCAAGGACTATTGACAAAAGACATCGATGTACATCTTTGCACTCACGTATTTTACAGTTCCTTCGGAATTAGTGAAGACGCTGGAATTTCTGAGCCGTATACAGGTACAAAATATGATGGATATAAAGGATATCAAGATTTCAACAATATTCGGAAAAAGAACCCACAGTTGAAAACCTTAGCTACAATGGATATCTCCAGCATGGAAGAAGATGACGGTTCGACAACTTTCAACAACAGGTCAGTTTTATATATGCATCCATGAGTGAAACCAGAATCAAATATCACCGAAATTTATAAAATCTAATCTAAAAATCATAGATAATTAAACACCCGGATGTTCCATGTGGAAATGGCTCACTTCGTAAATCCTAATGTCGGTTATATTTGCATTAATTCGAACAAGTTAAAAAAATATCAATGAATTTTGAGTTCTCGATGGAAAATCGTACTTCAATATGTATTCTATCTGGTGAGATTGCACTCATGGGCAGATAAGACACTGTGCATCTTTTTAGACAGATATTAATCCAACATTAATAAGCAGCATTTTTAAGCCAAAAAACTTTATTGAAAAAAAATTAAATTAAGTTTGTGTGTCAACGGTGGGAAGTTATACCTAACAAACTAAAAAACAGCAAAAGTTATTTTATTTTTGTATGAAAAAATATGACGTTTTTTACTCCAAAACTACAGAGTTCGTTCTAGGCTTAAAATACTAATTTGTCCTATATTTTACTTTACAGACCATTGCTCGATCCCCATTTAAGAAGAAAACTTGTTAATAATCTTGTCAACTTCGTGAAAAAAAACGGATTCAATGGTATAGACATCGACTATTCAGCACCACCTCAACATGATCGACGTCCTTCTGACAAGAAAAATTTCGTTTCACTCTTAAAGGCACTTAGAGAAAGATGCGACAAAGAACATCTCATTTTAACTGTGAAAGTTGATCCCATGGAAGCGAATGCTGAAATATTATATGATATTAAAGGAATATCCACGTACGTGGACTTCATTAATTTAAAGACCTACGATTTTCACAGAGAATGGTTTCAGGAAAAGACCATTGGCCATATTTCCCCACTGTATCATTCGTCAAAGGAAAATGCAGAGGAACGTAAAAAAAACATTGTCAGTTTATTCTAAATATATTGTTCAATTTTTATGAACTTCAAACTCAATTCTTTCAAACTATGATTATTGATTTACTGAAAGATATTATTTCTCAAAAGATTGACATTTGAAAATTCACAATACACAATTGGAATTATTCCCTAATTCTTCGAGTAGAACTATATTTCCTTTAAATTCATATACTGATTTTTTAATCAATATATTTCGTAGGATTATGTTGTGAATTACTGGATTCGGAAACATGCTCCAGCAAGCAAGTTAATATTAGGAACTTCTACTAAAGGGGCAGCCTATACTCTGGCAAACCCAAAAAAATTTGGCAGGGGCGCTCCCAGAAATGTTGAGATACTAGGACAATTTTTTCAATCAGCCTTATATAGCACAATTTGTAACATGATAAAAGAATGGACATATTTCTACGACGAAGAACAGCAAGTGCCGTATATTCACCAAGGAAATGATACTATAGCCTACGATGATGTTCGGTAAGTCTTCAAATAATTTTTTTTTATGTATGTATGAAGGTATGGATCAGAATACTTCACTTCAATGTTTATTTTCAGTTCCCTTAAGGTAAAAGCCAAATACATTCAAGACAAGCATCTTGGAGGTGCCATGGTGGATGTAATAGACGACGATGATTATCGTGGACATTGCGGAGAAAGATTCGCACTTCTAAAAGCTTTGAGCCAAGTTCTCAGAAACAAATGTTGATTTTTTGTATGAATTCAATTCGGTAGAATAAAGAATTTATTACATCTCTAATAATCCATATTTTTCTGAAATACTAATAACAAAGTGACCGAAATTCATGTTCTCACATTCTCATCCTAGTGAGAAGATATTAGTTTGATGAAAATTTGACTTTGTCGATTTTCATCAAATCTATATGTTTTGAGACCCTCTGCGTCAGAAAAAGCGACTTTGACGAAGGCGTCTGTCTGTAATTAGATACAAAGTATCACAGTGATTATTACAACTTAGTGGTCGGGTTAAAATTGAAATTAGAAAAACCGAATACTATTTTCTATCATTCCTAGCATTCATGCAAAAGTTGAGAAAATCAATAATTATACTCCAGAATTTACGGGAAGTATCTAGAAAAGTACAAGTTGAAAAAATTGATACAGGCCAATAGAACTATCCGCTAAGAATTTGATATTTTGGTATAGCCCGCTAAATCGCACAAAAAATGCGCACATATGCGACATCAATACAAAATGTTGTGACACAAAACCATGAGGGTTATAATCATTTTTACCTGAGGGGTTAGCGAAAATCCCCGCTCCCCAATCATGCAAATAAAATGTTAGGTTACATGACCTTGAAAAACTCCAAATGCGATCTTATGCACTATCAAGTGAAAATTTTTCACCCTGAAGGTAACCGAGTTATCAGAGAAACAGATGGAGGAAGTGGTGGTACGACTTTTCTAAAATAAGAAAAATTTTTTCCATTCATTGTATTCACCATCTAGCATTTCACTCTGTTGTGATCGTGAATTCTTTGTTCAACATAACTTTTATCGTTTGATGGAAAAGGAGAGAAAATTTTCTGAGTCCATAAAAAAATGTGAATAATTTTATGAGCATATTCAAATTTTATAATAATTTCCTGAGACTTAGAGAATTTCTTCTTCACATTTTCAAGATGTTGACATGCTTTGTAATATGACATACATTTTTCAATCACAAATCTAGTACGTCACAAAAAAGAAAATTTGTGGGCGGAAATCTCTTAACGTATTATGGTAGAAGGTTTAAATACAAATATTTTATATGATCCGACGTCATCTCTGACCAGCTTTGAAACTATGATGTAAAATGAGAATAAATAAAAACATAAAAAATTTGAATTTTCCAAAATTCGAATTTTACTTTTCTATTCTAGAAAGGACTCAATACTTTATTTTACTTTAAAGAATAAAATACTTCCAAATTAAAAAAAAAATCTACAAAGAGAAGTCCAGTGCAAGAACAGTTCAGTTGAAAATCTTTGAGGGTCAGCGTGCCCGGAAATAGGAAAGCCTAAATAAAATTTTCGATTGACAGCTTGACGCAAGTGAAGAATAAAAAGCATTTAAGTAGGTCTTGATAAATAACTATGATACGAAAATCGGCCTCTAAATAATAGACACAAGTTACAAATATTTCACAAATTACACGCATGAGAACTGGTTTTCTGCTAGACGCTCAATTTTCATTTTTTGGCCTTCATAAGAGTTAAGATAACGATCCTTCCTGATGTGATGATCATTATTATTGTTGTGTAGAAATAATAAAATACGCCAAAAAATAATCATGTGAAGAAAAATACACAAATCATCATCCAAATAATGTGAAATCTGTGAGGTCAGTTGCGCCCCCCCCCCCCCCACACTCTTAATTTTCTTGTTTTTTGTAGCCCACTAAATTTCACAGCAAATGCGCTCATATGCGCCACCAATAAAAAATGTTTCGCCAAGAAACTCCAGGACTTATAGCTTAGGTTACGTGGGCAAATTTCAAGATACACAGAAAATTTTTATGGTGCATATGAGCGTATTTAAAACCCTATACGAAAGTCCCTTCATCACCGCGGATGGAAACTTTTCATTTTGTTGGTCATCAACGGCGATACCACGCTGAAAACACCAGTTCTCGTTAGATCACTGAAGTTAAGCATTGTTGGGCGCGGTTAGTACTTGGATGGGTGACCGTTCGGGAATACTACTGCGTGCTGTTGGGCCGTCGTGGGTGTGGTGAGCCCACACTTGTAGTTATTTACTACAAGAAACTATCCACCTAGAAACACTACCCGAATCGGGTAGTGTGACGCCTACCCCGAAAGGGAAATGGCCTAATAGTATACATAATGGTATACTTTGCGAAATGTTATGACCTGCATATCTTGGGCAATTTTCAAGAAATTCAGAAAATTTTTGTGGAGCATATAAGCGCATTTGAAACCCCACGTGAAAGTCTCTTCATCCCTGCTGATTAGAAAATTTTTATTTTGTTGGTCGTCACTTTGAAAAATTTTATTACCTCCCTATCTTGGGCAATTTTCAATATTTTCAATATTTGCTACATCTATTAAATGTCAAAATAAAGAAATTAAGTGAAGGTTTCGAATAGTAAATATAATAAAAATATACGAAAATTTCAGATGCTTTAAAATACTTTTCCAAAAATTACGACATCTTTAGGCTGTTTCAATGATAATAAATTGACTGATAGTAGAAATTTCTACAGTAGTAATGAATAGTCAAGTTCGATTCTTACTTCTAAATTTAGAATTTAAAAACATGAGAATATTTTGTGAGACAGATAGCGTTTCCCATTCTCAGGTTGATACGTGTAAGACTCCAACACTTACTCAAATAGCTCATTATTATTAACCTTGACTTTTATCTCTAGAGGTTTCTTTACAGTTTGGAATAATAAGTATCGTGTAGTTAAAATTGAATTAAAAAATACTGAATGACATTTGCTATCATATCTAGCATTTATTCAAAAGTGAGAAAAATGCCATAATTACGAAATTTATATACAATTCATGTATAAGGGCAACCATCTTAAGTAAAGCAATTCAAAGTTTCGGGTGGAAAATTGTACTGTTTTATGGAGAATTAATGTATCTGGTTGAAAATTAAACTGTTTGGGTAGAATATTCAACAATTTGGTATTGGCTTGAAAATTCAACATTTTTTCATTTTTTATTTATTTTTTTGATTGAAAATTAACTTTTTCAACTGTGAATGTAACTATTTCATTTTTAGTTCAAAATTTATACCGCTAGTTGGGAATTTAGCTATCTTATTGAAAATACGTCCTTTTGGACGAAAATTGAACTATTCTATCAAAGTGTTCTTTGTGGTCGAAAATTTTACTCGCTATATATACAAGAACTCATAAGAAACGCGAAAAACGCAGAATGAACGTGGAATTAATGGAATTTTCTGATCTATATTTGATTTTTATAGGTAAAATATATCCATATTATGGGTACGCAAGTCTGACTGACGAACTTGACTTGTATGTTTCCACAACAACACCGTGAACCAAGGAAATTTAGGTAACAAAATTCCCTAAAATCTATCGTGCCGTTGCGTGGTTTTCCTGTAATATTTTCTTGTATGAAAAATAAAATTAAATCTTCACCGAATAAAGTTTTTAAAGCATATTGGAAATTAACTTCTCTCAAGCAAAACTTCAAATATCACATTTTTAGTTGAGAATTTACCATTTCAATTGAAAATTCATGTATTCTGTCAAAAATTCGTGTTCTTTCAGTTGAAAATTAATCTTTTTAGTTAAAATTTCATCTTTCTCGATAAAAATTCATCTCCTTTTTTCATTTCTACTATTTTCTTGAATATTTGTATACTTTTATTGCATTGTACTGTTTTACATTTATATTGAAACATGTTTCAGTTAAAATATCATCAATTACACTTTTTGTTGAGAATTCATATTTTTTGTTTGAAAATTCGATTACCTGATTGAAAACTGGACTTCCTGGTAGAAAATTAATTTTCTTGTTAAAAATTCAGTGTCGGTTAGAAAATTAAACTTTTTTGTGTAAAATTCAGGTATCACTAGTTCACAAAATTACATTTTTTTTTCATTTTACCACATCTTAATATGATTTATTATGTATTTTGGTCCACTAAACACGAAAATAACACAAACAATTCTTTTATGGAAGCGTTTTCGAGATATTAATGTTCGAAATTTTCTTTTTCAATTTTCAGAGTTCTGGCGTTTTTTGAGCATCTCTTGAGTTCTAATTGATTTTCGCAAAAAAATAGGTGGATAATTTACATATCGTCCTAGGAAGAATAGAAACTGCAAATATTAGCCAAAGCATCAAAATCGCTAGCATCTGAAATACTGGGCCGATCTAGAAACATTACAAACGAAAGTTGTATAGGATTAAGTTGCTTTCAACTAAGTGCTCGCTTAGGGAAAATGGTCAAGGAGAACTCGAGATACATTCGGAAACGTCGTAGCAACTCTGAAAATTGACAAAAAACATATTGAAAACATGTTATCTTTTTCAGTTGAACACTTCTTTTCCAGTTCAAAATTCAACTACTTTTGTAGAAAATTAAACTATTGTGTTGAAAATTATACTATTTATTTTAAAAACTAACTACTTTGTGCAAAATAATTCATGTTGTTGACAATCCCTATCGTCGGTTCAAAAATTGAACTATCTTGTGTGAAATTCATGTATTTTGTTGAAAATTCATCTTTTTGGGTAGAAAATTAACCTTTTTTTTAAGTTCATCTTCTTAGTGGCGGATACAACTATTTTGTTGAAAATGATTATTTTTTTCATTTGATTTAACTAGACAAAAATTCGTTTTTTTTGTAAAAAAAATTAATTCTTTAAACTGAAAATTTAACTGTTTCATTTTTAGTTCAGAACTTTGTTTTTAGTTTAAAATTCAACTACTTTTTTAAAAAAATGCAATTATTTTGGAAGAAAACTCAACTATTTGTTTGAAAATTTAACTATTGATTTAAAAAATAACCTACTTGGTGAACTTGTCTTGTGAAAAATTAATCTTTTCAACTTGAAATGTAACTATTTTAGTTTTGGGTGAAAACTTATCTTTTCTAGTCAAAAACTTATCTTTTCTAGCTAAAAATTAAACTATTTTGGTCGAAAATTCAACTATTCTGTTAAAAACCGAACTTTTGATTTGAGGAGTTAATTACTTGGTGTAAAATTTACTTCTTTGTTAAAAATGCATAGTGTTGGGTGAAAAATTCAACCTTTTTGTATAAAAATCATATAATTTGTTGAAAATTCTGCTTTTTGGTTGGGAAATTGATCCTTCCTTTCGGAAGTTCATCTTTTTGGCTTCGATTTCACTATTCTGATGAAAATTCGTCTTTTTTGGTTGAATATATCTGGAAGAAAATTAATTTTGTTTTTGAAAATTCATATGTTTGGGCAGGAAATTAACCTTATTTTTTGAAACTTCATCTTATTCTCTGCTGATCAAACTATTTTATCAACAATTCTTCTTTTTTTATCCAATATATCTGGAAGAAAACTCATTTTTCGGCAGAAAAATGATGTGTTTGGGTAGAAAATTAACCAGCTTTTTTGAAAATTCATCTTATTTTCTGCTGATTCAACTATTTTATTAATAATTTATCCCTTTTATTCAATTTCACTGGTAGAAAAGTCACTTTTTTGTTGAAAATGCAACTATTAAATTTTTGTTTGAATGTTTTTCTTCAAATTCAACAATTTTGGTAGAAAATTCTACTATTTGGTTAAAAATTAAACATTTTATGTAAAAAATAAAATAATTGGTAGAAATTTCACTTTTCGTTGAGAATTCATAGTGTCGGGTGAAAAATTCAACATTTTTGTGGAAAATGCATGTACTTTTAGTTGAATTCAACCAGTGCGAAAATTTTTTCGTCTGGAAATTTATTTTCCAAGCGGAAAATTTGACTATCCCATTTTTGGTTGAAAACTGATCTTTTTTAGTTAAAAACTGATCTTTTCTAGTTGAAAATTCAACAATTTTGGCAATTTTGGTAGAAAATTCAACTACTTTGTTGAAATTCAAACAATCTTTTTAAATTAAAACTTTGTTTGAAATTGATATTTTAGGGTAGAAAATTAAAGTTCTTTTTTTTTAATTTATCTTATTTTCTGTAGATTGAACTATCTTATTATTAATTTTTCTTTTTTCCTTCAATTTCACTGGTAGAATATTCACCTTATTTTTGGAAATTTAACTATTCGATTTTTGCTGTTATTCTTTATGGAAATTAAACTATTTGGTTGAAAATAAAACTATTTATGTGAAGAATAAAGCTCTTAGAAGAAAATTCACATTTCGTGAGAATTCATAGTGTTGGGCGAAAAATTCTACTGTTTTCTGGAAAATTTATGCATTTTGTTGAAAATTTGTCCTTTTTGAGAAGGTAATTAATCCTTTTTTTTATTAATCATTTTTGTTGAGACTTTAACCATTTTGTTACAAATTCGTGTTTTCAGTTGAATTCAACCAGTTGAGAATTTTTTTTTCATTTATTTTTTTAAATTGAGAATAGAACTACTTCATTCCTGGTTGTAAACTCATATTTTTTAGTTGAAGATTATTCTCTCTTGACTAGAAATCACATTCTTGGTGAATATTTATTTTTGTATGAACAGAATTCAACTATTTTGTTAAGTCACTTTTCTAGTCGGAAATTTAACCATTGGAATTCCCCAAAAAAATGTTGTTTCTTTGGACAAAAATAAAAAAGACGAAAGAAAAATGAGAAGGCATCTAACCAAATCCCCTTGCTGTTTTTTTATTTCCTTAGGCTTTTTTATTTTATTATTATCAAATGACAATATGAAAGCATTTATAATATTTATTAACTTTTCGGTGCTTACACAGTACCATAATCATGGTACCAAATACAAAAATTCCGAAATGAATAACACTCAACAACTTGATGCAATTTTTTAGCAAAATGAGATATTTCGGCATTTTGTGTGAGTTTGTTCCGAAGTTAAAAATAATTAGTTTCTCATTAAAAACACGTATTGACATATTGAGGTGCTGTGTCCATTCACTTGATGTACTTCCCACAAAATCAAAAAAGAATAATGTTCGCTTGCTAGAATCGGAAAACTATGCATAGTGGTGAATATTATTTATAATTTTTATCAGGTTTATATATTTTTTGTATAGAATAAATGAAAAAGGACATAATTTTTTTCACAACGTATAAAATATATATAATTTCTCCGCTTGGGTACGTAAGCTGGACATTGTACATTTTTAGCATAGTTGCAGTGAAGCATTTATGTAATAAATTATCACTTCAAATGCATGGTCTGCTGAACAGAAAATTTTTCATTGACAAAAAAATTATATGCAAGGGAGCGTATTCGTAAAATAAACACAGCTTGTTTTCAGAATTGTACATTCGGAAGTATAACCATTTCCGACTTATGTACTTCTAGTGCTATTTATTAACGAGAGCAATATTTACTTAAGATATGAAAAATCCTCATTAATGATGACACCGTAAATTCAGTGCATTTTTCAGTGTAAGAGAGACTATAAAAGGGCTTCCACGTTCAACCAGAGCATTGTATTCTTTCGAAATTCTTCAAGAACATTTCGGAAAAATAAAGGTACGTACGATTATTCTCAGCTGCACTACTATCAGTTTAATCATTGAATTTAAGATTTTTTTATTTCAGAAATTTTTAAGATATTTCTAAACTGAAAGTGTTTTTCAAGTCGAATATTCAACTCTTTTTTAATTATTTCATAGTATTGAAATATGATTTGCAGTAGAAAATAAAAACTCATATAAATTGAACTGGATCGTACTTTGAACGCATAAGAGTATCAGTTACTCAAATTTTTATTCATCCAGAATTGTCCTCCAATAATAATAATCGTTCCTTTGTTGCGTATGTTATCGTAGATGATAAATGATACCCGATTTGTACAAATAACAAAGTATACAAATAAATAATGATGTAAAGAAAAGAACACTAGTAAGCTTTCTATATATGTAAAATCTTTACTTATTTTCAAATATTTCGATTTGATTTTTTACAGATGCTTAAGCTGATACTTTTTCTTGGAATATGCTTAGCTTTTGCTTCAGGCAGTAAGCTGCCAGCACCTGCTAAAGTACATGATAAAAAGTGTGAAAGTAAGCGACATATCATTTTGTATTGATTAAATCTAAAAATGAAAATTGCATTACATATATTGCTGTCGTACGCTAAATCTTTTATTATTATTTCCTAGAAATCATTGGCTGCTACTATTCGGTTAACTTACCAAATGGTGAGAAAGAACTATTGACAAAGGACATCGATGTACATATTTGCACTCACGTATTTTACAGTTCCTTCGGAATTAATGACGACGCTGGAATTGATGAGGTTTTTACAAGTACAGAACATGATGGATATAGTAAAGGATATCAAGATTTTAACAATATTCGGAAAAAGAACCCAGAGTTGAAAACCTTAGCTACAATGGATATCCCCCCCATGGAAGAAGATGACGGTACGTCAACTTTCAACAACAAGTGAGTTTTATATATTCATCCATGATTGAAATCAGAATTGAATAGCAAAAAAAATTGATAAAATGTAATTATAAAATAAATGAAATTCCTGATCCTTCCTCTGAAAATTGCTCACTTTGAAAATTCTCATGTCGGAGACATTTGCATTAATTTCAACAAGTTATAATAATATAAATAAATTTTGAGTTCTCGATGGAAAATCGTACTTAAATCTGTGTTCTATCTGGTAAGATTCAACTCATGAGCAGAGAAGACACTGTTCATCTTTTCAGACAGATATTAACCCAACATTGATACGCATCATTTTTAAGCCAAAAAAATGTAGTTAAAAAAAATTAAATGAAGTTTGCTCGGCTACGGCGGGAAGTAAGGCCTAATAATATAATAAGAAGCAAAAGTTTTTTCATTTTTTCATGAAAAAAATCTGACGTTTCTCACTTCGAACCTACTCAATTTGTTCTAGGTCTGAAATATTAATTTCCTCTATATTTTACTCTACAGACCTTTGCTCGATCCGCATTTAAGAGGAAAACTTGTTAATAATCTTGTGAACTTCGTGAAAAAAAATGGATTCAATGGTATAGACATCGACTATTCAGCACCACCTCAACGTGATCGAAGTCCTTCTGATAAGAAAAATTTCGTTTCACTCTTAAAGGCACTCAGAGAAAGATGCGACAAAGAACATCTCCTATTATCTGTGAAAGTTGATCCCATGGAAGTGACTGCTGAGATATTATATGATATTGAAGGAATATCCACGTACGTGGACTTCATTAATTTAAAGACCTATGATTTTCACAGAGAATATTTTGAGGAAAAGACCATTGGCCATATTTCTCCACTGTATCAATCATCAAAGGAAAATGAAAAGGAACGTAAGAAAAACATTGTAAGTTTATTCTGAATATTTTTCAATTTTATCGAACTTTAAATTCAATTCTTTCAGTTTATGTTAAGTGGTTTACTGAAGGATATTATTTTTCAAAAGATTGATGCTTGAAATATGTTTCCTTTAAATTTATATACTGATTTTTTAATCAATACCTTTCGCAGGATTATGTTGTGAAATACTGGATTGGGAAACATGCTCCAGAAAGCAAGTTAATACTAGGAACTTCTACTAAAGGAGCAGCCTATACTCTGGCAAACCCAAAAAAATTTGGAAGGGGTGCACCAATCAGTTCTGAGAAAATTCCAGAATATTTTCAAAAAGCCACATATAACGGAATTTGTAACTTGATAAAGGAATGGACATATTTCTACGACGAAGAACAGCAAGTGCCATATATTCACAAGAGAAATGAAATTATAGCCTACGATGATGTTCGGTAAGTCTTACAAATAATTTTTTTTCTCTGTATGTATAAAGGTGTCGATCAGAATACTTCACCTCAATGTTTATTTTTAGTTCCCTGAAGGTCAAAGCTAAATACATTCAGGACAAGCATCTTGGAGGTGCCATGGTGGATATAATAGACGACGATGATTACGATGGACATTGCGGTAAAAAATTCGCACTTCTGGAAGCATTGAACCAAGTTCTCAGAAGCAAAAGCTAATTTTTTGTATAAATTCAATTCAGTGAAATAAAGAATTCATTACATCTCTAATAATAATCCATATCTTAGGAATGGAATATTTTCAAACAAAAAATCTATAAAGAGAATTCGAGTGCAAGAACAGTTAAGTTGAAAAATCGTTGAGAGTCTGCGTGCCTGGAGATAGGAAAGCCTAAATTATATGTTCGTTTCACAACTTGACGCAATATGTTCTCCAAATGCGAAAACAAGTGAGAAATAAAAAGCATTTAAGTAGGTCTTGGTGGATAACTAAGGCACGGAAATCGGCCCCAAAATAATAGACAAAAATATTTATAATATATAATAATATAATATAATATAATATAATATAATATAATATAATATAATAT
>CAKNXH010000067.1:278983-291745 GCA_932178445.1 Andricus quercusramuli | reverse complement strand
ATAATATAATATAATATAATATAATATAATATAATATAATATAATATAATATAATATAATAATATAATATAATAATAATATATAATATTATAAATATTTTTACAAATATTTGACTAATTACATACATGATTACTGATTTTCTGCTAGACGCTCAATTTTTATTTTTAGGCCTTCACAAGATTTCAGATAACAATTCTCGCTTTAATGAAACCAATATTCATGAAAAAGATATCGGTTAGAGAATATTCAATAATTATTTGAAATAGCTTTTCCTAATTTGATCATCATTATTATTATTGTTCTATAAGACTAATAAAGTACGAAAAGAAATAATCATGTTAAAAATAATACACAAACCAACATCCAAATAATGTAAAATCTGTGCCTATCTTTGCATTTCTTTCTTTCCTATCATTCATGTAGTGTTTTCTTTAAAAAGTTGCACCTTAATTTTTGATGGTTAAAATTTAGAAGCTTATATTAAGAATTCCGAAATTTCATTTTTATTTTCTTTTGAATTCGAAATTATTCACTCTACAGCTTACCATAATTAATCATAATACACTGCAGGATATGTAAAAAAAATTACGAAAATTCCAGGTGTTTCAAAATATATTTGGAAAAATTTCGACATCTTTAGATTTTTTCATAGTAATGAATTGATTGATGGTCGATCTTTCTACAGCAATAATAAATAGTAAAGTTCGTTGATTACTTCATAATTCAGAAATCGAATACATATAAGAATATTTTGTGAGACGATAGCGTATCCCATTTTCAGACACATTATTATTAACCTTGACTTTTATCTCTAAAAACTTTATTCCAGTTTGTAATGCCAAGTATGGTCTAGTTAAAATTAAATCATTCATTCAAAAGTGAAAAAATGCAATAATTATCATAAAAAATTTATATGCATACAATTCATCTATAAAGACAACCATTTTTGATAAACCAATTATGTCGAATAAATCCCAATAGTCAAAACCCTGATGTTTATAGCAATTCAATAAGTAAATTTTCAGGATACATGATCAATGTTGGCATAAAATTGTGAAATTTGGCTCCCGTCCGTTTTATCCATTTTAATAATTCAACAGAAGTTTATAACAATAATAGGATGGACTATGCAAATAAAAGTAGTTCTTAGCAAATTTTGAGAATTTTGGTAGCTTTTTTTGGAAATGGGAGATTAATATATAGCTTAAATGTCCACTCGGTAACATGAAAAATTGCATTAAAAATAACCAAACTGAATTTTTGGGAAAATGACACAAGGTACAATAAAATGTCTAATAATCAAATTGTTCGTCTATATTATACATACAAATTTTATTTTAAACCTTTTTCAGTAGGACGCGCACTTTTTGAATGATGAATACGAGACTATGAAAATACGTCTGTTTCATTAATATCAATGCTCATTATGAATGCAGGTATCACAGCGCAAAGGGAGCTCAAAAAAGGGGAAGTAGGGTGAATTTAGTCACGAAAAAGGGGGAAATAGGGGAAAGATTGAACATTTATTTTTGTATGCCGGAAAGAACAATCTTATCATGAAAAAATGTTATATTTTCAAATAATTTTTAATACGTTTTCAATGATTTCTGCCATTCAAGAAGTTATTTTTAAAAACTGGATACACTTGTGGCGTTGGAAATCCATTCACAGTGATATGAAAAAGTCAGAGAAAAAAAAATGAAATTGTTTGAATACACAATTTTGATATGTTCAGCATCGATCTCATAAATATTTCTTTCCAAGATTTTTCATTTCTTCATTACTATAATTAATACTTTCCACGTAAATTCAAAACTACACTCTTCAGTAGAGCGAAGTGAAAATACTGAAATTGATCGAATCGTTTGAGCTAAGGAATAAAAATTTGTTGTCCGACATCCAAAACAAGTTAAGAAAAATTGTTTCAAATCGGTTAATATCTTTTGTTCTCTTTTTCCAAATTTACAATCAAAATTTTTTGATTTGAATAAAAAATTTGCCTAATTCAAAACTTTTTTAAGACGTGCAAAAACATGTTTATTGGATTGATTCGAACGTGCAATGTCTTCAGCTTAAACAGAAAAAAATGTATTTTTTTTTTAATGGAAAACATTTATTTTTGTGAAACTTATAAAGTTCCAAAATCGCAAAAAATATGAAATCCCAGAAATCCTAAATCATGACAAAAGGTTTTTTTCGAAAAAAACAAAATGATGAAATGTTTCTTTGGTTCCAGCTGAATGAATTTCAAGTTCGACATCTTCAAATTTTTGTAAATGTGTGCATATGACTCAATCCAAGAGAACATGTTTTTGCACACTTTCAAAAAAAATTGTTACTGCGCAAAAAAATTCATTTTTAATTTTTGTAATTTTTCGCCATTGTTCACTAGTAAAAGCTGCAAATATAAAAAATGTTTCATAATTTTTTGAACTAATATAAAATATTTTGAATTTGAAATCGTTAAATTTTACTGATTAACATTTTTTTCAATTTTTAGAATGCCACTCCACAAGTTACAAGTTTTTTCCCCCTCACCTCCAACGATTTGATTTGTTTAGCTTTTTCACTCCGCCCTACTCTTCAGTGCTCTCAAACTCAAATTAAAAATTTCTCAAGTTAGAAAATTTAACACTGCAGTTGATGCATTTGGAATATTCCATTTTTTATTAATACAGGTATATAAGGTGTTCACCTTCTAATACCTATTTAAAAAGTACTGTATATTTTGTAATGTTATTAGTACCTTATTTATTCATAAATGATTTATTTAAGTGCTATAATTGCTCTAATTATTATTCAGTAATGGGTACACTCACTATCCTCGGAGAATTTTCCGCGTAATTCAAATATTGTAATTTTATATATCGCATATTTAAAGAGAAAAGGGGAAGTTTGTTGAGAGTAGAAGAAAAAGGGGAATTTCAAGAAAAAGGGGAAGACTGTGCACCCTGTTAATTTCAATAATATACATTTATTGCAATAATAATATATTTTTCAGGGTAAGTGCAAATAAAGATTAATGCCAAATAAGGAATTAATATTAAAGAAATCATTGCACATGAAGTTTGTACTTCATTTTGCAGTATATGAATAAGTAGTACCGGACTGAGATTCCGAAACTAATATAATATAGGTTAATTATAATACACATAAACATAATATACAGAAGTTCGCTCTCAAGCTTGCTTCCAAATCAACTCTGTGATATTCCACTAGGAATGTGTTGAGTTTTTACAAAGTTTGCTGACTAACTGAAATTTGCTTCGGAAAACTGAAAAATGTAAAACCAAATTAAATCTTGAAATTGAAAAAGAAATCTGTTGAAAAGTAGTGCATGAAGACAATGAATGTGTATAATTAATTTGGAATCCATTGATTCGTGGTCATTTTATGATTATTATTACTTTTCTTCACTTTGTTTAAACCATCAAAAGACAATGCTTTTAAATTGAGGCACTTGACATTATGCTTAGAATTTCAGAATATGACCTGTTTACTCTGTCAATAAAGTTAAGAATGACAATCCATACCGTCGTTTCATAAAACTTTTCTATTTTTCACGTTTTCCATTTTGATAACCTACTTTTAATTATTATATACATTTTCAAGTAAACCCATACGTGGCACGTCTCCGGGTGGCGGATAGGGGAATACTCGCTGGAAACAGAGGGTAGGTCTAAAATAAAATAGGCCCCGCGGACCAAACAGACTGGATGAAGGACACACCAAGAAAAAACCACGACCACTTCCTGTTTCGGCCCTGTACCGAGGGGTCCTGCTGAATACGGTTACACCACTCAATAAGCAGTCGCAGGCAAGGGTCCAGGGATGGTCCCGAAGGAAAAACCTCCAAGCTAAGGCGATAATCCACCGTGCCGAAGGCCGAGTGGCACCAGGGGGAGGACTTTCACTTCCCTAGCTACTCGTGGGAATTCTAATGGAGAACAATACAAATTTGAACAGGAGTATATGTGAAGAGTTGGAAGGAGAGCTGGACGTTGTGGAGAAGCTTGACTTGAGTCAGAGACTCATGCCAAGCTTGATATCATGGATGCGTACGAGAATATGGAGGATGGTCGGAAACTCATGGATGACCTCAAAGATGTGCTGGAGGAGATGCAGAAATTCTGCAACTCCAAACGCAACATGTTCATGCCCATTAAGGATGGACTAGGAAAGGCGCGGCGTGTTGTGGTGCAGTTGGGAGTGACCTTGCGGTCCATCGACTGTTATTATCAGGATGCGATCAAGTATTTCGGAAAGGAGGTGGGTAAAAAAAACCTCAAAAAGGCGGAGTCACAAAAAGACACAAGTCAAAGCAAGACTCAAAATGAAGAAGCCGTGGAAACTCCCACTCCCCATCAGCGGAAACGAGAGAGGGAGCTCACTCTGAGTCCCGTAGAGGCTGACTCCTCAAAACAAAAGACGAAGAAGCCGAGGACCCGTAATACCATTGTGGCGTCCTCGACCCTGAAGAGTGGGGATGTGGATGGGATCACTTCCACACCCGCACCCACGAAGAAGGAGAAGCTGAAGAGAGCCCGACCCTAGGCGGTCCTGATAAGACCAGCCGAGGGTTCAAGCTATGTGGAGGGCCTCATGAACCTCAAACAAAAGGTGAAGCCGGACTCCCCGAAGGGGAGAGGTCTTTTGGAGGTAGGGCCGGCCGGGGATGGTAGTTCAAAGCTGTTCGCGGCCATGAAGGATGCGGTGGGGAATGGGGGGAACGCGCTTGAGCTCGTTCCCCGCATCGAAGTCGAGGTCCTGGACCTCGACTTGATCACGGGTGAGGAAGATATGGAGGCTGCGGTCCGAAAAAATTTCGGAACAGCAGCAGCGAAGGAGTTGAAAGTGTGCATGGCGAAGAAGGCCTTCAAATGTAATCTGAAGGCCTTCGTCGAAATGAAAGAGGACCTGGCTGCAAGACTTCTCCGCACGGGACACCTCAAAGTTGGGTGGGTGTCCTGTCGTGTGCGGAAGAAGACGGAATCTGTAAGGTGTTTCCTCTGGCTGGGCTTTGGCCATAGGGCGGCGGGATGCAGGGGTCCAGATAAGACCCAGGCCGTGCTGGAGATGCGGCAAAGAGGGCGATAGGGCTGCGGAGTGCGAAAGTACGGCGCAATGCTACCTCTGCGCCGCTAAAGAAGACAAACACCGGACCGATCATCTGCCCGGGACAATGGAGTGCGCGTCATTCAGGGAGGCCGCCTCTGTGAAGACGCCAAACGAGCGACGCAAATAGCAGATCACACCCAACCAAGATGCCGAAGACCATTTTCATTGAGCAATTAGTTGCTTTCCACTAGATTTGGATAAGAAATATTTTGACTAATGAAAGTAGTAACTTTCTACTAATCTTTGGTGGCTCACTTTCCGCTAATCGAATAGGCAAAATATCAGTAGTTTTTAATTAAATTTGACTAATTTTGATTTATACATACCTCGAAGTAATTTCTGGATAAGAAAAAAAGCTACACAATGTCGCCAGCAATCATGCGGCAATTTAAAATGCTTTAAAAATCCTGCATTTTTCCTTCCGTGCCCTCCTCGATCGACAGCGAACGCATCGGGAAAAAGGTATGTTAGCATTAAGATTCTTACTATGTAAAATGAGTGTTCTTAGCAATAAAGGAAATCGACCTAGGAAACGAGAGATCCCGGAGCATCGAGGTTCACGTCCACAATTTCGCTCGCGCTACAAGTCCAGCGAATCAAATCACGGCCCCACCACCAGGCATGTGGTGGCCAAAATCGACGAAAAGTTCCCTCTCTACTTCAGTTCCCACCACCGCGGAACTCGGTCGCTCCCCACCGTGTCGTACCCGACTGGCGCGCACGCACCAGCGGGTATGTGCATAAATACAGGCAGCCTCGCTCCCCGAGGCACCAGTAGTTCCAGCGATACTCGACGAGCAAGGTCGAAATCGAAGCAGCTAGAAGACCACGACGTGGGAATCCACAGCAAGCAGCAGCCTGGCTCTACATCATCGAACCGACGCGCCGCATTCTGCTGGCGCTTGGCCAGCCTGCACAGCACAAGCGGCACCCATCATACCAGACTGACGAACCGAAGCAACCTACAAATTCGGACAACCTATCATCGCAAACCTACGGTACTGAATTCTCCACGCCACGAATTCTCGCTACTCACGACAACTCTCGTTCCTTGAGTCGATTGAACCAAAATTAATAAAGCGAATTATTGTTTTTTTCATTGTACTCAACCCACACCCCTTCTTCCCTTATCCCATATATTAAGTAGGTATCGAGTGTTATCTAACATGTTTAAAGTTAGTTCGTTGGTTTAAGCTCCATCCCCTTCACCGGGGACCTGGCGGTTGCCTCTCGGGGGGACCCTCAGTTCCTTCGTCAAGGGAATCACGCCCTCTCTATTCGTCGAGGAATCGGTGGTTGCCTGAAAGGGGGACCTCCCGGCTCGTCGACCAAGGGACACCTCTGACACTACACTATCTCCTTCATCGGGGACCTGGCGGTTGCCTCTATGGGGGCACTTAGTTCCAGGATCAAGCCCTCTCCCTTCGTCAAGGAATCGGTGGTTGCCTGCAAGGGGGACCTCCCGGCTCGTCGACCAAGGGACACCTCTGACACTACACTATCTTCTTCATCGGGTACCTGGCGGTTGCCTCTAGGGGGACCCTTAGTTCCTTGGTCAAGGGGATCACTCCCTCTCCTTTCGTCGAGGAATCGGTGGTTGCCTGAAAGGGGGACCTTCCCGCTCGTCGAATAAGGGACACCTCTGACACTACACTAAATCCTTCTTCGAGGATCTGGCGGGTGCCTCTCGGGGGGACCCTCAGTTCCTGGATCAAAGGGATCACGCCCTCTCCTTTCGTCGAGAAATCGGTGGTTACCTTCAAGGGGGACCTCCCGGCTCGTCGACTGAGGGACACCTCTGACACTACACTATCTCCTTCATCGGGGATCTGGCGGTTGCCTCTCGGGGAGACCCTCAATTACTGGATCAAGGGGATCACGCCCTCTCCATTCGTCGAGGAATCGGTGGTTGCCTGAAAAGGGGACCTCTCAGCTCGTCGACTAAGAGACACCTCTGACACTACACTATCTCCTTCATCAGGGATCTGGCGGTTGCCTCTCGGGGGGGCCCTCAGTTCCTGGATCAACGGGATCACACCCTCTCCCTTCGCCGAAGAATCGGTGTTTGCCTTCAAGGGGGACCTCCCGACTCGTCGACTAAGGGACACCCCTCACACTACACCATCTCCTTCACCTGTTTGATCAAAATCATGCATTAAACTGAACCCTTGAACCCTTCTATACCAACTAACCCGCAGCATCCCACCGCCTGCAAACAATAATTGTGGTCATCATCCTTAACCTCACTCCCCAAGATTTCCTCCCCTTTATTCATACGTCATTCCCAGGAGAACTTGAATTGGATATTGGGGGATTTCGCAAATAAATGGGGGGATAAATTGGAAGCTACCCCCAAATTGACTACAACAATTAAAATAACATTCTGAAGGCACTCAAAAAGATTATGCTCATTCTAGGCAAATAAGTTTCACAAAGTTTGCTGAGTAAATGTAATTTTCCATGGAAAATATGGAAAATATGCATCCAAAAAAAGTTTTGGAAATTGGAAAAAAAACTCTGTTGAAAAGTAGCGCATGTGGATCCCGAATATGCATAATTAATTACTATACTGATCCATATTGGTATCATATTTATCCATTATAGTTTTAAGATTGCAAAACATTCTTGAGTTGGAAATTAGATTCTATGTTTAAAGATTCAACTATTTCGTTGAAAATTTAATTCTTTTTTGGTAAATTTAAGTAACTTGTTTTTGTCAAAGATCCAACTTTTTTATTGCTCTTTTGGATTGAAAATCCATTTTCTATCGTAGACAAGTCATTTTTTCCTGGTTTAAAATTATCTCTTTTGTTGAAAATCCTACTGCATTCTAAAAAGTTTGTGTTTTTCGCTTTCAAATTGTACTATTTGTGCAAAAGTTCAACAAGTTAAATAAAAAATACGTCTTTTCTGCTTGAAAGTTCGAGTACTTGATTTTGAATGACCCTGGTTGTTAAATGCTATTTTTGTTTGTGAAAATGTCAAATTTTTACTTGAAAATTCGTCCTTTTGGGTTGAAAATTTAACTGTTTTGGCTAACAATCGGTTTTGATTGAAAATTCAAATATTGTGTTGAAAATTTAATCGTTGTGTTCAGAACACAACATATTTCGACATAAAATCTTGAGAATTTGAAGCGTTTTACATTGAATTGAATATGGCATTAACATTAGTGTCATTCAAAAAAAAATTACTCTCCTAGTATTTCCCTATTTTTTTGAAAAATCATTCCCTTTCCCCTCTTCTAAGTTCATGCAGGGCTATAAAGTCTGATATTTCAATATTTTTAATTATTCTTGATTTATGACTATAGATTAGAAATGTGAAAAAACTTAGAATAAACTCAAAATCCATGTTAAACCAACGGCTACGTTACTTCCGAGGGGGGAGAGGAACTTTGGCAAAAATATGTGGGCGTCCGCATGAAAAAGTCCCTTATGATCGGTATAGAATTACGTACAGAAACATATAGCCTGATCAATTGCTGGCATTTAAGGCCTAAAATGAACCCTATAAGTTGAAAAACGAATCACCGGGGTATTTTTGAAAAGTTGGAACTTCGAAAATCAGTTTTTCGACAAAAGCGCATCTAAACTTGGTTGGAATATCTCTTACAAACTAGAGCCGACCATAAGGGCCCTTTTCGTGTAGACGCCCACATGTGGTTGTCAACGAGGAGTTAAGGCGGTATAAAATAACCCTTCAGTTGGTAAAGTAGTTTATAAAAGGCCCCTAATTGCAAATGTTAGACTGAAAATTTCATTTTACGCACAAAGTATTAATTTGTATATAAATAAATTGAATTGCAGGGGAGAGTCAACAGTTGCGGATAATCTCCGGTTGTGGGCACCTCTGCGTAACAACTGACAGAATACAAATCTGCCACATCTAACTGTTGGCGTACTTGAGTTCTGACAGTAGTACGCAGTTTTCGATGTGATATCAACGTAAATAGACGATTTGTGCGTAAGATGCGATCACATTGAAAAAAACTAGTAAAAATTAACGCATTTGTAATTTGCCAATGTTTAAAAACTGCGATTAATCAAAGTAAATAATCTCAAACAGGTGAGTGCTTTCGATAAAGGTCGTGAATTCCGGTTGTGAGCACTTTTTTCTCATCTAAAGCGTCTGTTTGACTTGAAAACTGTCAGATATCATCATTTATGCCAACATAACATATTCCATACACAGTTTAACGTATTTTAGTTATTATTTTAGTGTACGTATTTCAGCCATGACAACCCCGAAGAAGTCAACTACCGAAGTCAAATACCTCTTTTTCATATTTTTGCAACTAATGGCCTTTAAAAGTAATAAACCTCGAAATTATTTAGAATTAGGTGCGTTTCCCTTCAACTGTCTCCATTTTCAGCGAATTTTCGAAGGGTGTCCACAACCACTTACGAGTTTCGTTTGCCAAAAATGACGATTTCACAAAATTGGTCGCAAAATTTGTCTAGTTGACAGAATCAATGTACTTACTGTAGCAAAAATTTAGCTGAGGCCTCTAGCTTTCCAATGAGATCCATACACGCATAATATGGTTGCAAACGAAAATTATGCGTCAAAAACAAAACTGTGCCCACAACCGGATACTCTCCCCTGCTTCTGAATGGTTTGCTTTTGTAATCAAATGTCCTAACGGTTTACCTGAAAAATATTGTGATTTACACTAAATCACTTGAGATTAACTTTTTCTGTCGAATGAATTAGATAATAAATGAAAGTCCTTCTAAATTAATAAACTTTTGGATCAAAGAATTAATATTTTCAAATATACTTCACTGTTTTCAGTAATTATTGTTCATATATTGAACGATTTCTCAATTTATCTCATTGTATATAAACCATCTGATGCTTTCTCTTCTCATGTGTTTAACCTTTGCTTTTAAAACCCATTAAATTTGAAATAATTTTTCTCTGATGAGTAGAAAAATGTATAAAAATTTCTTTCGCTACGAAGTGACTAAAATAGTCAGCCGAGTCAATTTATGAAATTAACAAGAAGGCTGCTCTCCTAAGCTTGGAGTTCTTTTTTAATTTATTGCAATGATTAGTTAGCCTTTTTTTATGAATGTTATTAATCAAGTCACTGTCTGGTTAAAATTAAAATTATGAGAACTGAATGGCATTTTCTACCCTTTCTCGTATCTATGTAAAAATGAAAAATACGATAATTATTCTACAGAACTTGAATTCAATTTTTGTAAAGGGATAGAATTTTGATTATTTATTGGAAAACTTATGAATAATTTTTTAAGCATGCTCGAATTTGATATGAATATTTGAAGATTTGGAAAATGTCGAATTTGTATTTCCGGAAGAGATAGTGATATACAGAAAAGTTCATTATTTCTACAAGCATTATTTTAGCCCAAATTTACAAATACATTTTTCAAAGCTCCTCGCTTTTTCGAATTACTCAAAAATGTAAAAAATCCGAAATAAACCACGCTCAACAACCTAATGCAATATTTGAGAAAAGTCTGATATTTGAGCATTTTGTGTGCATTTGCTTCAATGTTAAAAAGTTAATTTCTCACGGAAATGCATAATGGCATTTTTGGGTCCTTTGTAAATTCAAAAAATATACTTTTCTCAAAATCAAGAAGGAATAGTATTTGCATGCAAATGAGACGTATGTAATATGTTTTTAAAACGTGGAAGCAAGTAAAGTAATCAAAAGTATTCAATTATGCTTTGTTAATTAGAAAAAAACAAATACTAAATTTTGCCTGAGTAAAGCCGATATTCAAGAAAGATTTTGCGAATACCAAATAACTTTCTTATTGAGCCTTGATGATGGAATATTCTTGAAAAGAAGAAAACGACACAATGATTATGATTCTAATAAAATTCACGAAATATTCATATTTTGAAGTATTTTATTTTGTCTCAAGTCGAAAAACTATACATAGTAGGAAATATTATTTATAACTTTCATTTGTTTAATATGATTTTTTTATAAAACCACTAGAAAATACATTTTTTTTAATGTGTATTAACTATATACAATTTCCCGCCTATGTTCCTGCACTGCACATTGTGCATTTTACATTTAAAATGCATAATTTTAATGGAGTACTTATGTAATAAATTATTACTTTAAATTGCTAAGCTACAAGTTTTTTTCAACAAAAATTATACATAAAATAAGTGTGTTCGTGTAATTAACACAGTTTGATTCTAGAATATCACAATAGGAAGTATAACCATGACCAATTTATGTATCTCTAGTGCTATTTCCTAAAGACGGCAACACTTATTTATGGCATGAAAAATCCCTGTTAATAATGACGCTGTAAATTCAATGTCCGTGAATTCAGCACACCAACAATCAAATATCTAACTTTCGCTTGATGGAATCGTTTGATCATCGTTTGGTCGCGTTTGGAATCTCACTTTTGACCTTTGGACGACGAAATTATGTGAGTTATTGAATGAAAAATTCGGGGCCTTCTCAAGTGGTAGTGACCTTCTTTGGTCAGCCATGTCCTGAAATATAATATTATGTGTCAGACATCCTGACAATAAGATTTGTCAAAAAATCAAATTTTCAGAAGACATGCATGATTTCAGCTTTTTTTCATTCCTATGAAGCGGGGCTAAAGTGCTACTTTTCAGGAGTAAAGTAACTGCATATGCAAATGATAGAAGATCGTAATACATTCGTGAGCACGCATTTTGAGTTAATTGACTCCCTCACCGCAAAAAATGTGGTACCGATACTTTCAAAAATTTCAAAAATTTTTGGACTATCTAAATTTCCGTATATTTTCAAAATTTCTAGGATGTTCAAGATTTCTAAAATGTTGAAACTTTCTGAAATTATGAAAATTACAAAAATTTATGAAAAATTCAAATTTTCTAAAATTTGTAAAATATTAAAAATGTTTGAACTTGTCAAAATTTCTAAATTTAATGAAATGTTCGAAATTCGTTAAATTATTAAATGTTCTAAATTTTTAGTTTCTAAATTCATGCGAATTTTGGAAACCATCAAAATTTCTAAAATGTTCACCATTTTTGCAATTACTGAAATTTCTAAAATTTTTTTAATTTCTACTTAGTGTATTTGGGGTATTCATTTAGGGTATTCAGGGTATTTTGGTATCGAATTCCTACCCCACGCACATTAGCGGATTCCGTCTCTGAACCCTCTCGGGTTTTTTTATTAGTACTCCTTGCAACCTATTTGCACTTATGGTTGACTGGGGTGATCAAGAATAAAATTTGATAACCGGCCCCTAAGTGGCACTTTGCCTCGTGCAAATTGCAGTACGAGTCTCGCCTCAGCTTCGCCTAGACTACAACTCGTACTGTAACTTTCACAAATCATCACAAATAACTATTCTGCAACACCCACCTCAAAAGTTGACGTTTTCATGCTTGTAAATGGCGCCTAAAGGACCTTATTTGTGAAGGCTGTGCGTGAAACAATTTTCGCGCATGCGCAGCTTGAAAATGACTTACTTTAGACACTGGTGAAAAAGCTGCGCATGCGCACTTTCGAGATGAGGTACTTTAGACACTGGCGTAGGTAATTTTGAACACTGGTGTTGGTATCTTCATGAAATAAATTTAGATTTAACTTGAACAAATGTTTCAATGATTGAAGCTTGATTTTTAGGGTTTCGTAAG
>CAKNXH010000067.1:261961-278883 GCA_932178445.1 Andricus quercusramuli | reverse complement strand
CCCCCCGAATAATGATTAAAAATATATATGCAAATTTCATGTGCTACGAAGTAACTAAAATAGTCAGTCGAGTTTAAAAATCCGAAATCTTTAATATAAGTCATAAAATATGACAAGAAGGCTGCTTTCTTAGCTTGTTTTTTTCTTAGTTTGATGCAATGACCAATGAGCCATTTTTATTATTGCTATTGATCAAGTTATTGTACGGTTCAAATTGGAATCATGAAAACTGAATGATATTCTCTGTTATTTCTAGCATTTATAGAAAAGTGAAAAAATGAAGTAATACTTCTGCAGAATTTGAACTCAATTTTTGTAACGGAAGAAAATGTTACTTATTTAATAAAAAACTTGTGAACAATTTTATAGGCACGCACAAATTTAATAAGAATTTTCAATGATATATTGAATGTTTTCTTTGTATTTTCGGAAGAGATAGTGACATGAGAAAATTCCATCATATCTGCAGATGGCATGATTTTCACCCAATTTTACAAATAAACATGTAGAAATAAATATTTAAAGCTTCATCAGATATTTTGGTACATTCCACCCCAAAAGATATATTTCGAAAGTTTACCCTGAAAAAAAATGGGAATTAATGGTATAACAAGAATAATATGGACTTTATTCACCAATTATAGGCTCCTATGGGAAGAGAGTGAAATTAAGTAAACAAGAAAGTATAATTATTACTACACAAATTATTATTAAGAAGAAAATATCGCATCTGGAACGAAAATTCTTGATTGAGGATTGCAAAAGAATTTTTGCGAGAAAACGAATCTGAATCTTTCAAATAGATTTCTCAAGAACTTGATACAGTTTTTGTGCAGAATTTGATATTTGGGCATTTTGTGTGAATTTGTTCCGATGTTAAAATAATTTATTTCTTATTAAAAACGCTTATTGGTATTTCAGAGTGGTTTGTGAATTCACTGCATCCACTTTCCTCAAAATAAAAAGTCATGTATGCTTGCAAAAGAAACGTAAGCAATATGTTTTTAAAACGTGACAACATGTAAAATAATCAAAATTATTGAATGAGGTTTTGTTGAATAACAAACAGGGAGTAACAAATTTTGCCTGAGTAAAGCCGATATTCAGGAAAGAGTTGCGACTATGAGGTAATATTCTCAACAAAAAAAAACGAGACTGTGATTATGATTCTGATGAAATTCACGAAAAATTCACATTTTGAAGGACTTTTCATAATTTTCATTTTAAAAATTTTAATAATTTCAAACATTTTTTGTATAAAATAATTGAGAAAGGACATAATATGTTCACTATGTATAAACTATATATATTTTTCCGCCTGGGGTCCTAAGCTGGACATTGTACATTTTAAGTATAGTTGTAGAAAAGAATGTATATAATAAATTATCACTCCAAATGCAAGCTTTGCTGATCCGAAAATTTTGCCTTGACAAAAAAATTATAGAAAGAAAAGTGTATTCATAAAATAAACACGGCTTGTTTTCAGAATATTACATTCATAAGTATAACCATTCCCAATGTATGTACCTCGAGCATTATTTCCTGACGACAGCAATATTTTCGTAAGATATGAAAAATACTCAGTAATGATGAAACCGTAAATTCAGTGCATTCGCAGGTGTTAAAGAGAATGTGAAAGGGCTTCCACGTTCAACCAGAGTATTGTATTCTTTCAAAATTCTTCAATAACATTTCGGAAAAATAAGGGTACGTACGATTATTCTCAGCTGTACTACTATCAGTTCAAACATAAAATTTAGGATTTTTTCATTTGATATATTTGTAAGATATTTCTAAACTAAAAGTGCATGAATATGATTTATGATTTAAATAACAAAGTAAATAACAAATAAATAATGGTGTATAGAATGAAATACTAGTAAGCCTACTATATATGTGAAATTTTTACTTATTTTCAACTATTTCGGTTTGATTTTTCGCAGATGCATAAACTGATACTTTTTCTTGGAATATGCTTAGCTATTGCTTCAGGCAGTAAGCTGCCAGCACCTGCTGAAGTACATGATAACAAGTGTGAAAGTAAGCGATATGTCATTTTGTATTAATTGAATCTAAAAATGAAAATTGCATCATATATATTGCTTTCTTACGCAAAATCTTTTACTATTATTTCCCAGAAATCATTGGTTGCTACTATTCGGTCAACTTACCAAATGGCGAGAAAGGACTACTGACAAAGGACATTTTTGTACATATTTGCACTCACGTATTTTACAGTTCCTTTGGAATTAATGAAGGGGCTGGAATTGATGAACCGTTCACAGGTACAAAATATGATGGATATAAAGGATATCAAGATTTCAACATTATTCGTAAAAAGAACCCAATGCTGAAAACCTTAGCTACAATGAATATCCCCGGCATTGAATATGATGATACTCCTACGGTATCTTACAACAACAAGTGAGTTTTATATCTGCATCCATGATGGAAAACAAAATTTAATACCACTAAAATTTATAAAATCTAATCTTAGGATCACAGAAAATTAAAATCTTTGATGTTCCATCTGAAGATGGCTCATTTCGAACCTAATCAATTTGTACTAGGTCTAAAATATTAATTTGATTTATATTTTACTTTACAGACCTTTGCTCGATCCGCATTTAAGAGAAAAACTTGTTAACAATCTTGTCAACTTCGTGAAAAAAAAACGGATTCAATGGTATAGACATCGACTATTCAGCACCACCTCAACATGATCGACGTCCTTCTGATAAGAAAAATTTCGTGTTACTCTTAAAGGCACTCAGAGGAAGATGCGATAAAGAACATCTCATTTTATCTGTGAAAGTTGATCCCATGGAAGCGAATGCTGAAATATTATATGATATTAAAGGAATATCCACGTACGTGGACTTCATTAATTTAAAGACCTATGATTTTCACAGAGAGTGGTTTCAGGAAAAGACCATCGGCCATATTTCTCCACTGTATCATTCATCAAAGGAAAATGCAGGAGAAAGTAAGAAAAACATTGTAAGTTCATTCTGAATATTTTTCCATTTTTATAAAGTTCAAATTCAATTCTTTCAAACTATGATAAGTGATTTACTGAAAGATGTTTTTTCTCATAAGATTAACACTTGGAATATATTTCCTTCGAATTTATATAGTGATTTTTCAACATATACGTTTCGCAGGATTATGTTGTGAAATACTGGATTGGAAAACATGCTCCAGAAAGCAAGTTAATACTAGGAACTTCTGCTAAAGGAGCAGCCTATACTCTGGCAAACCCAAAAAAATTTGGTAGGGGCGCACCAATGAATTCTATGAATGAAGCACAATATTTTCAAACAGCGACATATCACGCAATTTGTGACGTGATCAAAAAATGGACATATTTCTACGACGAAGAACAGCAAGTGCCATATATTCTGCAGGGAAAGGAAACTATTGCCTACGATGATGTTCGGTAAGTCTTCAAATAATTTTCTTGTTCTATAGGTACAAAGGTGTGGATCGGAATACTTTACTTCAATGTTTATTTTCAGTTCCCTGAAGGTAAAGGCTAAATACATTCAGGACAAGCATCTTGGAGGTGCCATGATGGATGTAATAGACGACGATGATTACGATGGACATTGCGGAAAAAAATTCGCTCTTTTGGAAGCTTTGAGCGAAGTTCTCAGAAACAAATGTTAATTTTTTGTATTATTTCAATTCGGCAAAATAAAGAATTTATTACATTTCTAATATAATCCATATTTTCGTGAATTATTAATTATGAAGTGGCTGAAATTCATGTTCTCACATCCTCATCCTGGTGAGATGATATTAGTTTGATCTAAAATTTGACTTTGTCGGTTTTCATCGAATCTGCATATTTTGAGACCCTCTGCGTCAGAAAAAACGACTTTGACTAATGTGTATATCTGTAATCAGATACAAGGTATCGCCGAGATTATTCAAACGTAGTCATCTGGTTAAAATTGAAGATAGAAAAACGGAATACTATTTTCTATCATTTCTAGTATTCATGCAAAAGTTGAAAAAAAAATCAATAATTATAATCCAAAATTCAGGATGAGTATCTATAAAAGGACAAGAAAAAAAATCAATACAGGCCATTGGAACTATCCGCTGAAAATTTGATACTTTACTGTAGCCCATGAAATTGCACGGAAATGCGCACATATGCACCATCAATATAAAATGTAATGACACAAAATCATAAGGGTTATAACCATTTTTACGTGAGGGGTTAGCGCAAAACGCCGGTCCTCAATCATGCAAATAAAATTTGAGGTTACATGACCTTCAAAAACTCCAAACGCGCTCTTATGCACCTTTAAGTGAAAGTTTTCCATCATGATGATAACCGAGTTATCAGAGAAACAGATGGAAGTAGTGCTGGTACGACTTTTCTAAAATACCGAAATTTTTTCCGTTCATTATATCCATCATCTATCATCTCATTACATTCAGAAAAAGTTTGGTTGATTTAACAAAAATTTGGTTGAATAATACAATAAAATCTATTTCTGTATGTACTATTAATTTTTCGGTGCATTCAACCAACCATTTGTATGATTCAACTGATAATTTATTTATTTTACCCGAATACTTTTGTAGATGGAATATCCGGTAGACTTAAACAGAAATTTCGTTCATGTCAAAAAACTATTTTTTCAGAATAAACCAAAATTTGTGTGATTGAACCAAATCTCATTATTTATTCGAAGAAAAAGTTTTTTTGAATAAAGTAAAATGTTTTTGCTAGTGTATTACTTAGCATCGATTTCCCCAATCCTGGTAACAACAAGTGACTTTACAGAGCAATAGAAAAGTCGATTACTGCAACTGCGAAAAGGCTTTCAAGATGCTCATCTGTACATACGCGTATGACTATATACTTGCATGCTCAAATTTTATAATAATGTTCCGAAACTTAGAGAATTACTTCTTCATACATTCGAGATGTTGACATGCTTTGTTGTATGACATATTTTATTCAATCTCAATTCTAGTACGTCATAGAAAAAAATTATTGTCGGCAGAAATTTCTTGACATACTATGGAAGAAGGTTCAAATACTAATATTTTTGTTGATTTATCATCAAGTCTGACCAGCGTGGAAGTGTCGATGTGAAATAAAAATAGATACAAATATAAAAAATTTGAATTTTCTGGAATTTGTATTTTACTTATCTATTTTAGAAAAGATTCAATACTTTATTTTAGTCTTAGGAATAAAATACTCTCAAATTAAAAAAAAAATCTATGACGGAATGTCGAGTGCAGCAACAGCTAAGTTGATAACATCGGCACATAAAAAATAAAAAGTGGGCGGTACTTTTGACTGCACTCATATATTCCTATGTATTTTGACGCACTGAATCCGAATTCGGAGTCCGTTTTGCCTGTACACCCCCAAAATTTTGAGTAAATCGCGAAAAACCATGAAAACCCGTGAAGGTCCACATCCATGGATCTAGAAGCCGAAGACTGCATGGTACCAGTGTGTGGTGTTCCAAACGGTGTCTCTAGGATACTAGGTCGCCTCCTGGAGTAGGCAGACCTTACCCCCGCATGCGGGGCTCTGCGGGAGTGGGCTTACATTTCCGTAGCCACTCGTGGGAGCAGCATGGAGATGCATCAACAAAAATTCAACCGGAGTGTGTGCGAGGAGTTGGAGGGTCCGATGGATGTGACGGAGGAGCCTGACGTTAGTCAAAAGACCGAGGCGAAACAAGATATCATGTTGGCGAAAAAAGCTTTAACAGACGCTGGAAAACTCGTCGAAAAGTTGACAGACGCATTAGAAAGGATGCAGGATTTCTCTGACACAAAGATGAATATATTCATGCCAAACAGGCATGGACTGGAGGAAGCACAGGAACTGGCGAGTAAGCTGAAAATAACCGTAATAACAGCCGATTACCGGTTTTGTTCGCGCCAACAGAAGTTGGGTGGGCCGCCGGCAAAAGGGCGAGGATAAAGGAAAGAAGTAGTGCAACGCAGAAGAAGAAGATGAGCCAATCTGGGACCCAGAAAGAAGAAGCCGTGGAAACTCGCGATCCCGAGCTAGGAGAGTGCGAACGGGAGTCCACCCTGAGTCCCATAGAGGCGAATTCTTCCTCAAATCCTATGAAGATGAGACCGAGTACACGCACTGCTGCGACTGCGGTGACCTCGACGCCTGAAAGAGGAGAAGAGACGGAGAAGCCTGCCACTGACGGAAAGCAGGCCAAGGTAGGGCCGAAGGCGGATGGCAGAGCCAAATTGTCGGCGGCCATCAAAGAAGCGGTCGGTGCTGCGGGTAGCGTGCGCGAGCTCGTCCCTGCATCGAGGTCGATGTCCTGGACCTCGACATTACTACCGATGCGGCTGGTAGGATGGGTGTACTGTCGCGTGCGGAAGAAGACGGAGGCCTTGAGGTGTTACCGCTGCCTAGGCGTTGGCCACATGGCAGTGGGCTGCAGGGGTTCAGACTGGACGAAGGCATGTTGGAGGTGCGGCAAGGAGGGTAATAGGGCTGCGGGGTGCGAAAGCACTTCTCAGTGCTACCTCTGCTCTGCAGGAGACGACAAGCCCCTGAAAGATCATGTGCCTGGGACGAGGAGGTGCAGGACACTCCGAGAGGTGACCTCGTTGAGCCAATTTTGAAAGCCGAAGCACGGCTTATTGGCCTAACCCCCACGTCCTTGAAGTAATGCGAAAGCGGTTCCGAGGACATGGGTTGGCAGCAAGAGGAGGTGAGTTTAGTGAAGCCCTGGGTTGACGACTATCTCGCCGTCATGGCCGTCATGCCAACCGTCAGCTCTTGGAGGTGCCCTGGTAGCAGGTACAAGCAAAAAAATATATATTCATATGACAAAGTTTCTTTAGTAGTAAAACAAGACAAAATGATACACTTTGAGGAAGCAGTGGCTTCTAGATCCATGGATGTGGACCTTCACGGTTTCTCATGGTTTTTCGCCATTTACTCAGAATTTGGAAGTATGCGAGCAAAACGGACAACGGACTCTGATTTGGCTTGTCAAAATACACCGAAATCATGAAATCATTATAAATACGATTTTCAGCGATTTTTCACGGTTTCTCGCAATTTACTCAACATTTTGGGGGTGTACGGGCAAAACGGACACCAGATTCGGATTCAGTGCGTCAAAATACGTAGGGATATATAGGTACAGTCAAAAGTACCGCCCAATTTTTATTTTTTGTGTGCCGGTGTAATGTTTGAGGATCAGCGTGCCTGGAGATAGGAAAGCATAATTCAAATGTTCGTTTGACAACTTAGTGGAATATGTTCTCAAAATGCGGAAACAATTAAAAAATAAAAAGCATTCAAGTAGGTCTGGCGAATAACCAAGACACGAAAATCGGCCTCTAAATAATGAACACAAGTTACAAATATTTGACAAATTACATGCATGATTCCTGACTGTCTGCTAGACACTCAATTTTTATTTTTTGGCCTTCGCAAGATTTCAGATAACAATTCTCGCTTTAATGAAACCAATATTGATGAGAAAGATATCGGTTGGTGAATATTCAATAATTATTTGAAATGACTTTCCCTGATTTGATCATTATTATTATTATTGTTCTGTAAAAATAATAAAGTACGAAAAGAAATAATGACGTGAAGAATAATACACAAATCAACATTCAAATAATGTGAAATCTCTGTCTATCTTGGCATTTCTTTCTTTCCGATCATTCATGTAGTGTTGCCTTTAAATAGTTGCATTCATTCTTGTTGGCTTAAGTTCTCAAGGGTATATTTTACTAGGTAACATGTACTCAAATACAAATTTGAACATAAAAATGGACAATATTATGACAAAAGAGGTTTGTTAATGATTTATTCTAGTAGGGAGTATTTGCTTCAAGTTGGGGAATCTGAAAATTATGAGCAGAGATGAATAGTTTGATTCTAAAGGTTAAATTAAGTGTAAATTAGGCTTGAAGACTATTCCTGGAGTTTTGTTTCTACTCGATAATACTCATGTTCAATTAAAGATCTCGAAAAACATACCTTCAGGATATCTAAAAAAAAAAATAATTTATTTGTGTGTAAGTGTTCATTAGGGTGGCTCAAAAACACTTTTTTTTAAAAAAAAGGGCAACGATCCCCACCATTTTGTTCCAGATCCGAAAAAAGAAAATCCCTAATTTTTGTTTTTAACTTTTTTCGATTTTAACTGCTGCCGATTTTGAATTGAATTTCCCCCATGTAAAATGCATGGGGGAAAATTACTTTTTGCAGTTTTTTGAATAATTTTTTAGGGTTTGGAAAGATGTGACGGATGTGACGGGAGGCTTGCAGAGAATTATCCAACGAAGAATTTCATGTATCAAACATATGGGTTCGACACCCCTAACACACCCCTACGAGTCCCTGAAAACTACCCTTAAAACCAAAAATATCAATTCTTCATAAAAACAATCCCTTAAGCACTGGATTCTCATATTTCTTTACCTAACATTATTTATATTGGTCTAGTGGAATATTTATCAACATTGCTTGATTAATTTCCAATTATTTAAACAAATTCAAAATCTGAACTTTCAACTAAAAGAGCTAAATCTGTAACTAAAAAAAGAATAGTCCAATTGACAGTTTAAAAGATTTATTTTCAACCCAACATGAAATCAAACTTTCATTAAAATAGTTAAAATTTCAACGAAAATTATGAACCATCCACAAAAAAAATTAATTTGGAACAAAAAAGATAATTTTCAATAAAAAAATATGATTTTTCAATAAGATTCTTAATCAAAAAGTTGAACTATCAACACACAAGGATAATTTTCTACCCAAAAGAACACTTTTTAACAAAAAATGTGAATTTTCTACCAAGCAGTTGAATTTTCAACCAAAAAGTTGAATTTTGGACCAAGAAAATTAATTGTCTATAAAAAATACGATTTTTCAACTTATTCGATATACAGGATGAAGTTTTAACAAAACATAAAAAAGATGTGCTTTAAGTTCTCGTCGTTCGAATGAACGAAATCTTTCACTGATGATTTTGTAAACCAGGAAAAGTGCTAAAATGTTTATTTATTCATATTGGAAATGATTTATTATTGCACAAAAAAGTTCAATTTTCCGATCACAAAAATTTAAACAATAAAAATGATTTTTCAACAAGCTTATTATTTTTCCAACTGGAAAGATGAATTCCCGGCCAAAAAGACAAATTTTCTAAATAAAGTTGAATTTTAAACACACAAATATGATTGTCCAACTACAAAATTTAATTTTCAACCAAATACTTCAATTTTTAAGGCAAAAAGAGGGATTTTCCGCAAAGCAGTAGAATGTTTACCATTGTAGTCAGTTCAGGTGGTTTTCAATTTATCCCCCCATATATTTGCGAACTCCCCCAATATCCAATTCAATGTCTCCTGGGAATGACGTACGGGTAATGGGAAGGATATCTTGGGGAGTGAGGTTAAGGATGATGGCCACAATTATTGCTTGCAGGTGGCGGGATGCTGCGGGTAAGTTGGTGGAAGGTGTTGAAGGGTTCAGTTTAATGCATGATTTTTGACCAAGCAGAATATCGTTCCTTCGTTAAGATTGTTTTGATGGTGTGGTGGTCCTGAAGAGGGGAAAATGGGGGTACCCTTGGGAGGTTGGCTGTCCTGAGAGAAGACAGAGAACTGTGGTGCAACGCGACTTTCCGCAAGGGTGCCTTGGATATGAGGGGGGGGGGGGTGAATAGGGGGGAGGGGAGGTGTTCCCTTGATCGGCAACCCGGGAGGTCCCCCTTTCAGGCAACCACTGGGTCCCCGATGAAGGGGCGCATGTGTTTCTCCTTGATCGGAGGTCTAGAGGTCCCCTGTGGGAGGCAACCAATAGGGCCCCCGGTAAAGGAGGTTGTGTTATATGAAGAGTCGAGGTGTATCCCTCGGTGGACAAGAGAGTCCCCCCGAGAGGCAACCGCTAGGTCCCCGATGGAGGAGATAGTGTAGTGTCAGGGGTGTATCTTGGTCGACGAGCCAGGAGGCCCCCCCTTGCAGGCAACCACCGAATCCTCGACAAAGGGAGCGAGCGGGATTCCCTTGACCAAGGAACTGAGGGTACCCCTGAGAGGCAACCGCCAGGTCCCCGGTGAAGGAGATGGTGTAGTGTCAAGGTTTACGCACCTGTTATGCAAATCGGCACCAATTAGCGATACCCAGTAACCTTCAAATTTTCACGCGCATGATTGACGCGCAAAAGTCGAGCAATCAAGCATATGCGATGGTTTATCTACTTCTTCGTGGATGGTCAAAATCAGTGGAGAAAAAGATGCGCGTATTGGCCATCCCGAAAGGGATGCCTTAGTTATCCCTGATAAGGAGTCTGATGTTCTTATAACCGTCAGACTGGCCATGAAATAAAAGTCTTTCTGACTATGTCGAAAAATTGTTGGAAGGACCGTTCGACGATATAGAAGGACTGACTGGCTCTCTCAATTTTGACTTTCTAATTTTGACCATCCATTTTTCTCCGTGAGTTTGGAACTGCGAAAAACAGTTTTTTGAAAAAAACGCATCTAAAATTGGTTGGAATATCTCTTACATACTACAGCCGACCATAAGGCCCCTTTTCGTGCGGACGCCCAATTGTGGTTGTCAATGAGGGGTTAAGGCGGTATGAAATAACCCTTGAATTGATAAAGTAGTTTATAAAAGGCCCCTTATTGCAAATGTTACACTAAAAATTTCATTTTACGCACAAAGTATTAATTTGTAATTAAAGAAATTGAATTTCAGGGGAGAGTCACCAGTTGCGGGTACTCTCCGGTTGTGGGCACCTCTGCGTAACAACTGACAGAATACAAATCTGCCGGATCTAACTGTTGGCGTACTTGAGTTCTGACAGAAGTACGCAGTGTTCGAGGTGATATCAACATAAACAGACGATTTGTGCATTAGCTGCGACCATATTGAAAAAAATAAGTAAAAATTAACGCATTTGTAACTAGCCGATGTTTAAAAACTGCGATAAATCAAAGCACTTGAATGTAACCAGTTTTGGGCACTTGTTTCTCATTTAAAGCGTCTGTTTGACTTGAAAACTGTCAGATATCATCATTTATGCCGACATAACATACTTCATACACATTTTAACGTATTTTAGTTATTATTTTAGAGCACGTATTTCAGCCATGACAACCCCGAAGAAGTCAACTACCGAAGTCAGATACCTTTTTTTTCATATTTTTGCCACTAAAGGCCTTCAAAAGTAATGAAACTCGAAATTCTTTAGAATTAGGTGCGTTTTCCTTCAACTATCTCCATTTTCATCGAATTTTCGAAGGGTGCCCACAACCACTTACGATTCTTTTTTTGCCAAAAATGACGATTTCACAAAATTGGTCGCAAAATTTTTCTAGTTGACGGAATCAATGTACTTACTGTAGCAAAAATTTAGCTGAGGCCTCTAGCTTTTCAATGAGATCCATATTCCCGCATAATATATTCGCAAACGAAAATTATGCGTCAAAAACAAAACTGTGCCCACAACTGGATACTCTCCCCTACTTCTAAATGTTTTGCTTTTGTAATCAAATATCCTAACGGTTTACCTGAAAAATATTATGAGTTTCACTAAATCACTTGAGATTAACTTCTACTGTCGATTTAATTAGGTAATTAATGGAAGTCCTTCTAAATTAATAAACTTTTGGATCAAAGAATTAATATTTTTAAATATACTTCACTGTTTTCAGTCATTATTGTTGATATATTAAACGATTTTTCAATTTAAATCATTGTATATAAACCATCTGATGCTTTTTCTAGCCATGCGTGTAACATTTGCTTTTAAAACCCATTAAATTTGAAATAATTTGTCTGTGATGAGTAGAAAAATATATAAAAATTTCTTTCGCTGCGAAGTAACTAAAATAGTCAGAAAAGTCAATTTACGAAATTGACAAGAAGGCTGCTCTCTTAGGCATGGAGTTTTTTTAAATTTATTGCAATGACTAGTTAGCCTTTTTTATCAATGTTATTAATCAAGTCACTGTCTGGTTAAAATTAAAATTGTGAAAACTGAATGGCATTTTCTATCATTTCTCGTATTTATATAAAAATGAAATATACGACAATTATTCTACAGAACTTGAACTCCATTTTTGTAAAGGGATACAAATTTGTCTATTCATTGAAAAACTTATGAATAATTCTTTAAGCATGCACGAATTTGATATGAATATTTGAAGATTTGGAAAATGTCGAATTTGTATTTCCGGAAGAGATAGTGACATACAGAAAAGTTCATTATTTCTGCAAATAGCATGATTTTCACCCAAATTTACAAATAAATTTTCACAGCTCCTCGCTTTTTCGAATTACTCAAAAATATACAAAATCCGAAATAAACCACGCTCAGCAACCTAATGCAATATTTGAGCAAAGTTTGATATTTGAGCATTTTGCGTGCATTTGCTTCAATGTTAAAAAATTAGTCTCTCATGGAAATGCGTAATGACATTTTTGGGTCCTTTGTGAATAAAGTAATCAAAAGTATTTAATTATGCTTTGTTAATTAGAAAACAACAAATACTAAATTTTGCCTGAGTGAAGCCGATATTCAAGAAAGATTTTGCGAATACCAAATAACTTTCTTATTGAGTCTTGATGATGGAATATTCTTGAAAAGAAGAAAACGAGACAATGATTATGATTCTAATAAAATTCACGAAATATTCATATTTTGAAGTATTTTATTTTGTCTCAAGCCGAAAAACTATACATAGTAGTAAATATTATTCATAACTTTCATTTGTTTTATATCATTTTTTTATAAAATCACTGAAAAATGGATGTTTATTTCAATGTGTATAAACTATATACAATTTCCCGCCTATGATCCTGCACTGCACATTGTGCATTTTACATTTAAAATGCATAATTTTGATGAAGCACTTATGTAATAAATTCTTGCTCTGAATTGCTAAACTACAAGTTTTTCTCAAAAAAAATTATATATAAAATAAGTGTGTTCGTGTAATTAACACAGTTTGATTTTATAATATAACAGTAAGAAGTATAACCATGACCAATTTATGTATCTCTAGTGCTTTTTCCTGAAAACGGCAACATTTATTTATGGCATTATAATTCCCTATTAATAATGACGGTCTAAATTCAATGTCCGTGAATTCAGCACAGCAACAATCAAATATCCAACATTCGCTCAATGGGATCGTTTGATCATCGTTTGGTGATGTTTAAAAGCCAAATTTTGCGTTTGAACGGCAAAACTCAAAAAGATATTGAGTCTTAAAAATTAGAGTTTTAGCTTCATGCTGCGAAACAAATTTCAATTTTTTCGAAAATTCTTTACCAATCGTTTGAATGTCGTTTGGTCGCGTTTGGAAGCTCACTTGTGACCTTTGGACGACGAAATTATGTGAGTTATTGAATAAAAAATTCGGCGCCTTCTCAAGTGGTAGTGACCTTCTTTGGTCAGCCATGTCCTCAAATATAATATGACGATTCAGACATCCTGACAATAAGATTTGTCAAAAAATCAAATTTGCAGAAGAAATGCATGATTTCAGCTTTTTTTCATTCCTATGAAGCGGGGCTAAAGTTCTACTTTTCAGAAGTAAAGTAACTGCATATGCAAATGATAGAACATCATAATACATCTGTGAGCACGCATTTTGAGTGAATTGACTTCCTCACCGCAAAGAATGTGGTACCGATACTTTTAGGAATTTCGAAAATTTTTGGATTATCTAAATTTCCGTATATTTACAAGATTTCTAGGATGTTCAAAATTTCTAAAATGTTGAAACTTTCAGGAATTATAAAAATTATAAAACTTTCTGAAATTTATAAAAAATTCAAATTTTCTCAAATTTGTAAAATATTCAAAAATTTAAAATTGGCAAAATTTCTAAATTTCATGAAATGTTCGAAATTTATTTAATCATTAAATCTTCTAAATTTCTGAATTTATGCAAAGTTTGGAAACCATCAACACTTTAAAAATGTTCACAATTTTTGCAATTATTAAAATTTCTAAAATTTTTTAAATTTTTACTTAGTGTATTTGGGTTATTCATTTAGGGTATTCAGGGTATTTTGGTATCGAATTACTACCCCACGCACATTAGAGGATTCCGTCTCTGAACCCTCTCGGCTTTTTTGATTAAGACTCGTTACAACCTATCTGCACTTATGATTGACTGGGGTTATCAAAAATAAAATGCGATACTCGGCCCCTAAATGGGACTTTGCCTCGTGCAAATGGCAGTACGAGTCTCGTCTCAGCTACGCCTCGACTACAACTCGTACTGTAACTTTCACACTCGGGCGAAAAAGTGTTCCTTAGGGTTCCTGTATCACAAATAACTATTTGTGCACTAGTCATTTTCGATTTATAAATATTTGGTGTTTTCGGACCACCCTAATACATAGCAAATATATGTATATAAGGCAGGTCGAACAAATTATTCTCTTCATTTTTTAAAGTACGGCCCATTTTTTGTTTCAGTTAGTGAGAAAAAATTTCACTGATTTTTTAAATTTGAAAAATTTTGAGATTTAGAGCGCAGCCCTTGAAGTTTTCCAAGGCATTAAGATGAAGTAAATACTTTAATTGGGAAATATTAGTGAAAGCTTTACAGAGGTGATATGAAACTGTTGTGTGAACAACCCCACGGCTGAAAATGTCATTTTGTGAATTAATTCGTCCTTAAATTCGACAAATCTCACTCCTGAAGATAACAACTTTCACAATATAAATATTGAAAATAATTCCCCTGAAATAAATATTTTTCTCCTTTTCACACTTGTCAATTGTTCTCAATTTAAATTAAAATCTTGTTTGGTGGAAAATTTAACCACCTAGTTGAAAGTTGAACTTCTTTGTTAAAAATTCATTGTTTTTGTGAAGATTTAACATTTCAGTTGCAAGTTCATCTTGAGAGTGGAAAATTCAACCAGTTTCTTCAAAACTTAAAACATAAATATTCCATTTTGATGTGACAATTTATATTTTTGATTAAAAAATGATCTTCTCTATTTAAAAATTGAACTATTTGGTTGACAATTGATGTATTCTATTGAAGATTCAACTATTTTTCAGAAAATTCGTATTCTTCGACTGAAATCACCTTTTTTTATTTAAAATAAAAATAGTTCTTAGTTAAATATCAAGTATTAAAGGTTTTTTTTGGCTCAAAACTTCAACAATTTTCTATAAAATTCAACTATATGGTCCAAAATTAACTTTTTTGTTGAAAATTCAATTCTTTTGTAGAGAAGACGTGTTTCTTTATTGAAAATTCATATCATTGTAGATACCACCATTTTTGTTAGAATGATCTTTTTTGCTCAAAAAATTATTTTTCTCAGTTGAAAATTCAACTATTGTGGTAGAAAATTCAACTATCTGGTTACAAATTAAAGTATTCATTCGAAAATGTTTTGTGTTCAATTTTAACTGGTAAAAAATTCGTCTTTTTTGTTGAAAAATTAATATTTTAAGCTACAAATGTAACTGTTCCGTTTGAAAAATAATATTTTTTAGACGAAAATTCAAATATTTGGTTGAGAAATGAAATATTTTTGCAGAAAATTCAATATTTGGTGTCGGTTTGGAAATTCAACGGTCTTTTTGATTGAAAATGCATAGTTTCAGGTGGAAAATTGAACTGTTGTGTTGAAAATTAAACTATTTGATGTTGGTTTGAAAATTCAACTGTTTGGTGGAAAATTCATGTATTTTATTGAAAATTCGTCTTCTTTTTTGAAAGTTCATCTTCCTGGTTGAGCATTCAAATATTTTGTTGAAAATTCGTATTTTTTATTCGAATTTAATCATTTGAAAATTCGTTTCTTCTTGTAGAAAATTAATGTATCTAACTGAAGGTGTTACTATTCCATTTCTGGATGCGAACTTATATCTCTCAGTTAAAAATTGACCTATTTTGGCATTTAATTGAACAATTCTGTTAAAAATTGGACTATTGATTTAACAAAAGTAGTTCTTTGGTAGAAAATTACCTTTTTTGTTGAAAATTAATAGTTTCGGGTGGAAAATTGATCTGTCTTGTGGAAAATTAATGTATCTGGTTAAAAATTCAACTATTTTGGTAGAAAACTCAACTATTTGGAGTTGGTTCAAAAATTCAACTGTTTTGTGGAAAATTCATGTTTTTTTTTAATTCATCATATTTTTTAAAAGTTCATCTTTTTGGTTAAAGATTCAAATATTTTGATAAAAATCAGTGTTTTTTTATTTGAATTAAACTGTTCGAAAAGCGTTTCTTCTTTTTTGAAAATTAATTTTTTGAACAGAAAATTTAACTGTTTCATTTTTGGTTGAAAACTTATATTTTTAGTTGAAAAGTAATCTATCTTTTCGAAAATACGTCTTTTTGGACAAAAAATTAACTATTCTTTCAAAGTTTTCTATGTTGTCGAAAATTAATTAATCAATTAATTAATAATGAAAATTAATTAAATGGCCACTCACTATATATAGAAGAACTCATAAGAAATGCGAAAACGCAGAATAAAAGTGGCATTCGCAGAAGGCGAAGGGAGGGGGGGGGGGGTAAAATATCCCAAAATTGGTAACGTGATTTACGAATGACCCCTTAGGTTCAGAATCAATTTTGAAGGTATTTTTTATGGTATTTTGTTTCTAGAAATTTTGTCGTTTCTCGCATTCTGCAGCTGTAACGTTGAATTTTTTCTTATCTTTATTTGATTTTAGATAGTTAAAAAATATAAATATTCTTGGTACGGAAGTCTGACTAACGAACTTGACCTGTATTTTTCTGCAACGACACCGTGAGCCAAGGAAATTGAAATAATACGGAAATAAAGTCAAATTTTTACGAACAGAGTTTTTACAGCATCTTGAAATAATAGATTTGATATAATAAATTTAAATTTAGAATTTAAAATTTAAAGATTTTTCGGGT
>CAKNXH010000067.1:208032-261561 GCA_932178445.1 Andricus quercusramuli | reverse complement strand
CGTGAGCCAAGGAAATTGAAATAATACGGAAATAAAGTCAAATTTTTACGAACAGAGTTTTTACAGCATCTTGAAATAATAGATTTGATATAATAAATTTAAATTTAGAATTTAAAATTTAAAGATTTTTCGGGTTTCAATCGTGTGCGAAACTATGAATGTTGCCGACGTTTCGTGAACATTGCAGTTCACTTCTTCAGGGCTGACCTGAAACTGAAGTTTCAGGTTATGTTGTTCTTATATATGTATTCTCTACGATGCCTGTGATTGGCCAGAGTGCCCCATGGTGGGGACTGCTTGAACTTGATTGGCCAATTAAGTCTTTTTTAAAAAACCCGGGAGGATGGAAAGCCAAATCGGATTGGTATTATATCCATTGTCTCTATTGATGTTATTAGGGTGTTTCAAGATTTCGATTGCTTCTCTATGTTTTCTTGGGAATTTATTAGACGTTTTAGCGATGACGGTTGTTTTGTCAAATAAGATACTATGTCCTGTTTCGATATGATGCTCAGCTACTGCTGATTGTGTGAAATGTTTTAGCCTAACTTTACTCTCATGTTCTTTTACACGTTGACTTACCGCCCTCCCGGTTTCTCCAATATAGACTTTACCACAAGAACAAGGGATTTGATATACTCCCGGATCACTGAAAGGTTCCTTTTTATCTTTAGGGTTGTTTAAAAGTTGTCCTATTTTTGCAGGTGGTTTAAATATAGTTTGGATGTTGTGTTTGTTGAGAATTCTTCCTATTTGTTCCGTGATACCTTGAATGTAGGGTAGGGTGGTGGTTGTTTTCCTCTCTCTTTCTTTATTAGGTTGTGTTGACTTGTTTTCTTGAGTGTATTTTCTTATTGCTTTATTAATTTGTTTGTTTGTGTAATCGTTTTGTATTAGGATTTGTTTAACATTTTGTAATTCCTTTTGTAAGTTATCTTTATCTGTTATGGAGACAGCTCTGTATACAAGGGAATTGATGACCGATTGCTTTTGAGATGGGTGGTGGTGGGAGGAGGCATGCAGGTATCTGTTTGTATGCGTGGGTTTTCTGTAAACTTCATGTCCTAATGTGTTATCAGATCTTTTATAAACTAGTACGTCCAAGAAAGGTAATTTTCCGTTTTGTTCAATTTCCATAGTGAACTTGATATTAGGGTGTATTTTATTGATGAAATCGAAAAATTTGTTTAGTTCTTCTAGTCCATGTCTCCAGATGACAAAAGTGTCGTCAACGTAACGGCACCAGAATTCCGGTTTAAGCTTGGATTTGTTAAAGATTTTAGTTTCTAAATTTTCCATAAAAATGTCAGCTATTACAGGTGAGATTGGAGATCCCATTGCTGCTCCTGAGGTTTGTTCGTAGAATTGGTTATTGAAAGAGAAATAGGTATTAGTAAGACAGTGTTCTATTAAAGGTGTGAGATTGGAGGGGAAGTTTGCAAAGGATTTAATAATATCGATTGTATCAGAGATTGGTACTTTTGTAAAGAGAGATACTACGTCGAAACTTACTAGGATGTCTTGGGGTTGAATGTGAATCTGTTGTATTTTTCTGATGAAGTCAAAAGAGTTTTGGATGTGTGTGATAGAGTTTCCTGTGAAAGGCTTAAGTTTTTTGGCGAGAAAGCGTGCTAGGTTGTAAGTTGGAGAGTTTATTGCGCTGACGATCGGCCTGAGCGGGATGTTGTTTTTGTGAATTTTTGGGAGTCCGTAAAGTTTTGGAGAGATAGGATTAGTAGGGTTTAATTTAGATATTGTATCGTCGTCAAGATTTGAGTCTTTTAGGAGGCTTTTTGTTTTTCTGGTTATTGTTTTTGTGGGGTCTTTTTTAAGCTTTTTATATGTATCGTCAGTAAGAAGGTCCATGATTTTGTTGTTATAGTCTTCTTTATTCATTATTACTGTTGTGTTGCCTTTGTCTGCGGGTAATATTATGATGTCTTTATTCTGATTGAGTTCTTTAATAGCTGTTTTTTCTTGTTTTGTTAAGTTTGAGGAAGGGAGTTGGGCTTCGCGTAAAATGTTGGCTGTCCTACGTCGTATGTCATTTGCTTTTTCGGGTGGAAGGGTGTATATTGTGGATTCCAAATTGCTGATGATTTCTTCTTTTGGGATTTTGGAGGGAGCGACTGCAAAATTATGTCCTTTAGATAAGGCTGAAATCATTTCATTGCTGAGATGATGGTTAGAGATGTTTTTTACTGTATTAGTTAATGGTGCGTGCTTTACTGGAAGTAATTTGTCAAATTTTATTTTTTGTTTCTCAGTGCAAAAGTCTTTAATCCGTTGGGATTGGTCAAATGATATGCGGTCCAATGTGGACCAAATGTCAAATCTGAGAGTGTTTGATAGAAAAAGATGAAGTTTTAATAGTTTATTGGAGGTAGTATGCAAGTCAAATTTGGTATGTTGTATCCTTTCTTTTAAGAGAAGCAAACTTGTTTTATGTAGAATTGATTTGGATTTAGATGTTCCCAAATGGTTTTTCAACTGTAAGAATTTTGGGACGATGTTATTGTCCCTACACCGTTTTAAGAAAGCTAAAGATGTTAGTAGTTTAGCTTGAGAAGACCTGAGCTTACTAAAAGTGTTAGTTTTAGTAAGGAAACTCTCCCCGTAGAGTTCTTTAATAATAGATTTGATACTTTCACGATGATTCATTATAATAAATTTAAATTTAGAATTTAAAATTTAAAGATTTTTCGCGTTTCAATCGTGTGCGAAACTATGAATGTTGCCGACGTTTCGTGAACATTGCAGTTCACATCTTCAGGGCTGACCTGAAACTGAGGTTTCAGGTTATGTTGTTCTTATATATGTATTCTCTACGATGCCTGTGATTGGCCAGAGTGCCCCATGGTGGGGACTGCTTGAACTTGATTGGCCAATTAAGTATCTTATCATCTTGAAAATTAACTTTTTTCAACCAAAAATTAAACCATTACATTTCTAGTTGAAAATGTATCATTTTTATTTAGAAATTAATGTATTCTGTCGAAAATTCGTGTTTTCTCAGTGGAAAATTAATCTTCTTAGTTGAAATTTCATCATTCTCGTTAAAAATTGATCTGTTTGTTCTCACGTTGACCATTTTCTTGAATATTTGTATATTTTTATTGCAATGTACTTTTTAGTTGAAATTTAATTTTTTAAACTAATAATGTTACTGGACCATTTTTGGTTGTAAGCTCATCTTTTTTAGTTGAAAACTTGTTTTCCAGTTCAAAATTCAACTACTTTTGTATAAAATTAAATTATTGTGTTGAAAATTATACTATTTTTTTGGAAATTTTACTACTTGGTGCAAAATAATTCTTGTCGTTGACAATCCCTAACGTTAGTTTGAAAATCGAAATGTTTTGTGTAAAATTCATGTATTTTGTTGAAAATTCGTCTGTTTGGGTAGAAAATTAATCTTCTTTTATGAAAGTCCATCGTTTTGGTTGCGGATACAACTATTTTGTTGAATATTCTTTTTTTTCGTTTGATTGAACTAGGAAAATTCGTCTTTTTGGGTAGAAAATTTATCCTTCTTTTTGAAAATTCATCTTTTCGGCTGGAATTCCACTATACTGATAGAAACTTGTCTTTTTCGGTTCAATATATCTGGAAGAAAATTAATTTTTTCCTTCGAAATTCATCTGTTTGGGTAGAAAATTAACCATCTTTTTCAGAAATTTATCTCATTTTCTGCCGATTGAACTAATTTATCAATAATTCTTCTTCTTTGTTCAATATATCTGGTAGAAAAATCATTTTTTGAATGAAAATTCATCTGTTTGGGTAGAAAATTAACCTTCTTTTTTGAAAATTTATCTTATTTTCTGCCGATTCAACTATTTTATTTAATAATTCGTCCCTTCTATTCAATTTCACTGGCAGAAAATTTAATTTTTCTGTGGAAAATTCAACTATTCCATTCAAAAAAATAATTTTTTTTTTTTGACAATTCAACAACCTTGGTAGGAAATTTAACTAGTTGGTCAAAAATTATACTATCAGTGAGAAAAATTGAATAATTGGTAGAAGATTCACTTTTCGTTGAAAATTCATGTATTCTTGATTGAATTCAACCAGGTCAAGAATGTTTTGTTTTACTCTGAAAATTCATTTTCCAAACGAAAAATGTAACTATTCCAATTTTGATTGAAAATTCATCATGTTCAGTTAAGAACTGATTCTTTCTAGTTGAAAATTCAACTAGATAGGAAACTCAGCTATTTCGTTCAAAATCAAAATATATTTTTTGAATTTACTTTTTTCTTTAAAATTAACTTTTTTGTTGAAAATCCGTTGTGTCAATTCACTTTTTTGTTGAAAATGTAACTATTCCATATTTTCTGCAATTATTTTTTGAAAATTCAAATATTTGGTTAAAAATCAAACTATTTATGTGAAAAATAAAGTTCTTAGAAGAAAATTCACATTCCGTTGAAAATTCCTAGTGTCGTGTGAAGAATTCTACTGTTTTCTGGAAAACTCATATATTTTGTTGAAAATGGGTCCTTCTGAGCAGATGATCAATCTTCTTTCTTGAAGAATCATTATTTTTGTTGGGAATTCTACTATTTTGTTAAAAGTCATCTTTTGAGTCGAAAATTCAACCGCTTTGTTTTCAGTTCTTGCATTTGTATTAAAAAATCATACATTGATCATGGAAATTTAAGAATTTTACATTAAATTAAAATCAAATTCAAGATCCTATCTAACGTCCAATACTCAAGTAAATGTATAGAATTGCTGAAAATAAAACAAGAATGCAAAGATCAATTTTGAAAAACCACCACAAAATGCTTCTATTGCAATTCCTATCTTTTTTCAATCGAATTAATTAGATTAATATATGTTAATAATTAATTTACTTTACAGTTTACAGAATTTTTTGATTAAATATTGAAGAATATCATATTTTCATCTCATTGAGTTAAAGATTTGCTAAAGCTGTCAATGTTCAAAATAAGATAACCGAGTTCGTCATTTCTATTGCATTTTGGAATCAGTCGAAACATTTCAACGACCAGAAAAACTACATATGAATTATTTAAGAACAATTAAATTTTGAGAAATATTTATCAGGGCCGTTAACAGACTATAGTCTGTCAGGCTGTTTGCCTCTTAGTAACGACCAATGCAATGACCAGTGAGCGTTTTTCATTATTGCTATTGTTGAAGTTGTTGTACAGTTCAAATGGAAATCATGAAAACTGAATGATATGCTTGCAAAAGAAACGTAAGCAATATTTTTTTAAAACGTGACAGCATGTAAAATAATCAAAAGTATTGAATGAAGTTTTGTTGAATAACAAAGAGGCAATAACAAATTTTGCCTGAGTACAGCCGATATTTAGGAAAGAGTTGCGACTATTACGTAATTTTTTAAGAAAAAAAAGAGACAATGATTATGATTCTGATGAGATTCACGAAAAATTTACATTCTGAAGGACTTTATTTTGTCAGAAGCCGAAGAACTATACATAGAGGTAAATATTATTTATAAATTTTGATAATTTCAAACATTTTTTGTATAAAATAATTGAGAAAGGACATAATTTGTTCACTATGTATAAACTATATATATTTTTCCGCCTGGGGTCCTAAGCTGGACATTGTACATTTTGAGCATAGTTGTAGTGAAGCATTTATGTAATAAATTATCACTCCAAATGCAAGCTTTGCTTGTCTGAGAATTTTTTCTTGACAAAAAAATTATACAAAGAAAAGCGTATTCATAAAATAAACACAGCTTGTTTTTAGAATATTAAATTTAGAAGTATAACCATTTCCCACTTATGTACTTCCAGTGCTATTTCCTGACAACAGCAATATTTTCTCAATATATGAAATATACTCTGTAATGATGACACCGTAAATTCAGTGCATTTGTAGGTGTGGAAGAGAGTATAAAAGGGCTTCCACGTTCAACCAGAGTATTGTATTCTTTCAAAATTCTTCAATAAGATTTTGAAAAAATAAGGGTACGTACGATTATTCTCAGCTGTACTACTATCAGTTTAAACATAAAATTTAGGATCTACGATTCAAATAACAAAGCGAATAAGAAATGAATAATGGTGTATAGAATAAAATACTAGTAAGCCTACTATAAATGTAAAAATTTTACTTATTTTCAACTATTTCGGTTTGATTTTCTGCAGATGCATAAGCTGATACTTTTTCTTGGAATATGCTTAGCTATTGCTTCAGGCAGTGAGTTGCCATCACCTGCTGAAGTACATGATAAAAAGTGTGAAAGTAAGCGATATATCATTTTGTATTAATTAAATCTAAAAATGAAAATTGAATTATATGTATTGCTTTCGTAGGCTAAATATTTTATTATTATTTCCCAGAAATCATTGGTTGCTACTATGAGGTAAACTTGCCAAATGGTGGTCAAGGACTGTTGACAAAGGACATCGATGTGCATATTTGCACTCACGTATTTTACAGTTCCTTCGGAATTAGTGAAGAGGCTGGAATTGATGAGCCGTTTACAGGTACAAAATATGATGGATCTAAAGGATATCAAGATTTCAACAATATTCGGAAAAAGAACCCAATGCTGAAAACCTTAGCTACAATGGATATCCCCAGCATTGAAGATGATGAGACTCCTACGGTATCTTACAACAACAAGTGAGTTTTATATCTGCATCCATGATGGAATACAAAATTGAATATACCCAATTTGTTCTAGGTCTGAAATATTAATTTGATTTATATTTTACTTTACAGACCTTTGCTCGATCCGCATTTAAGAGAAAAACTTGTTAATAATCTTGTCAACTTCGTGAAAAAAAACGGATTCAATGGTATAGACATCGACTATTCAGCACCACCTCAAAATGATCGACGTCCTTCTGATAAGAAAAATTTCGTTTTACTCTTGAAGGCACTCAGAGAACGATGCGACAAAGAACATCTTCTTTTATCCGTCAAAGTTGATCCCATGGAAGCGAATGCTGAGATATTATATGATATTAAAGGAATATCCACGTACGTGGACTTCATTAATTTAAAGACCTATGATTTTCACAGAGAATGGTTTCAGGAGAAGACCATCGGCCATATTTCTCCACTGTATCATTCATCAAAGGAAAATGCAGAGGAAAGTAAAAAAAACATTGTAAGTTCATTCTGAATATTGTTCCATTTTTATAAAGTTCAAATTCAATTCTTTTAAACTATTATAAGGGATTTACTAAAAGATATTATTTCTCAAAAGTTTGACACTTGAAATATATTTTCTTTAAATTTATATACTAATTTTTGAATCAATACATTTTGCAGGATTATGTTGTAAAATACTGGATTGGGAAACATGCTCCAGAAAGCAAGTTAATACTAGGAACTTCTGCTAAAGGAGCAGCCTATACTCTAGCAAACCCAAAAAAATTTGGTAGGGGCGCACCAATGAATTCTATGAATGAAGCACAATATTTTCAAACAGCGACATATCACGCAATTTGTGACGTGATCAAAAAATGGACATATTTCTACGACGAAGAACAGCAAGTGCCATATATTCACGATAAAAATGAAACTATTGCCTACGATGATGTTCGGTAAGTCTTCAAATAATTTTCTTGTTCTATAGGTACAAAGGTGTCAATCGGAATACTTCATTTCAATGTTTATTTTCAGTTCCCTCAAGGTAAAGGCTAAGTACATTCAGGACAAGCATCTTGGAGGTGCCATGATGGATGTAATAGACGACGATGATTACGATGGACATTGCGGAAAAAAATTCACTCTTTTGAAAGCTTTGAGCGAAGTTCTCAGAAACAAATGTTAATTTTTTGTATTATTTCAATTCGGCAGAATAAAGAATTTATTACATCTCTAATATAATCCATATTTTTCTGAATTATTAATTACGAAGTGGCTGAAATTTATGGTTTCACATTCTCATCCTGGTGAGGCGATATTAAGTTCTTGTAAAATTTCACTTTTCCGGTTTTCATCAAGTCTACATATTTTGAGACCCTCTGCGTCAGAAAAAACGACTTTGATAAATGTGTCTTTCTGTAACCAAATACAAAGTATCGCAGTGATTATTCAAACTGAGTGATATGGTTAAAATTGAAATTAGAAAAACGGAATACTATTTTCTATAATTTCCAGCATTTATGCAAAAGTTGAAAAAATCCATAATTATAATCCAAAATTTACGAGAAGTATCCATGAAAGGACCAGAAAAAAATTAATACAGGCCAATAGAACTATCCGCTGAGAATTTGGTACTTTACTGTAGCCCATTCAATTGCACGGAAAATGCGCACATATGCACCATCAATATAAAATATAGTGACACAAAACCATGAGGGTAATAACCATTTTTACGTAAGGGGTTAGCGACAAACCCCGGTCCCCAATCATGCAAATAAAATGTAAGGTTACATGACCTTCAAAAACTCAAAATGCGCTGTTATGTACCTTCAAGTAAAAGTTTTCCACCATGATGATAACCGAGTTATCAGAGAAACAGATGGAAGTAGTGCTGGGACGACTTTTCTAAAATACCGAAAATTTGTTCCGTTTATTATATCCACCATCTATCATCTCATTACATTCAGAAAAAATTTGGTTGATTTGACAGAAATTTTGTTGAATAATACAATAAAATCTATTCCTGTATGTACTATTAATTTTTCGGTGCATTTAACCAACCATTTGTATGATTCAACTGATAATTTATTTGTTTTACCCGAATACTTTTGTAGATGAAATATCCGGTAGACTTAAACAGAAATTTCGATCAGGTCAAAAAACTATTTTTTCAGAATGAACCAAAATTTGTGTGATTGAAGCAAATTTCAATGTTTACTCAAGGAAAATAAAATAAAGTAAAATGTTCTTGTTAGTGTATTACTTAGCATCGAGTTCCCCAATGCTGATCACAACAAGTAACTTTACTGAGCAATAGAAAAGTCGATTACTGCCACTGCGACAAGGCTTTCAAGATGCTTATCTGTATATACGTGTATGACTATATACTTGTATGCTCACATTTTATAATAAGGTTCTGAAACATAGAGAATTTCTTCTTCATATTTTCGAGATGTTGAAATGCTTTGATGTATGACATAGTTTGTTCAATCTCAAGTCTAATACGTCATAGAAACAAAAAATGTTGGCAGAAATTTCTTGACATACTATGGAAGAAGGTTCGGGTACTAATATTTTTGTTGATTTATCATCATGTCTGACCAGCGTGAAAGCTTCGATGTGAAATTAAAATAGATACAAATATAAAAAATTTGAATTTTCTGAAATTTGAATTTTACTTATCTATTTTAGAAAAGATTCAATACTTTATTTTAGTCTTAGGAATAAAATACTTTTAAATTTAAAAAAATCTATGAATGGATGTCGAGTGCAGGAACATCTGAGTTGAAAATCTTTTAGGATCAGCGTGCCCGGACATAGGAAAGCATACCTTAAATGTTCGCTTGACATTTTGACGAAATATGTTCCCAAAATGCGGAAACAAGTGAAAAAAAAGCATTTAAGTAGGTCTGGTGAATAACCAATACACGAAAATCGGCTTCTAGAAAATGAACACAAGTTACAAATATTTGACAAATTACATGCATGATTACTGACTGTCTGCTAGACGCTTGATTCTTCTTTTTTGGCCTCCGCAAGATTTCAGATAACAATTCTCGCTTTGATGAAACCAATATTGATGAGAAAGATATCGATTGGAGAATATTCAATAATTATTTGAAATTACTTATCCTGATTTGATCATCATTATTATTATTGTTCTTTAAAAATAATAAAGTACAAAAAAAATAATGACGTGAAGAATAATACACAAATGAACATCCAAATAATGTGAAATCTGTGTCTCTCTTGGCATTTCTTTCTTTCCTATCATTCATGTAGTGTTGTCTTTAAAAAGTCGCACATTCATTTTTCTTGGTTTAAGTTTTGAAGGGTATATTTTACTAGGTAACATTCCCTCAAATACAAATTTGAACATAAAAATGGATAGTATTATGACAAAAGAGTTTTGTTAATGATTCATGCTGGTAGGGAGTATTTGCTTCAATTTGGGGAATCTGAAAATTACGAGCAGAGATAAATAGTCTAATTCTAAAGGTTGAATTGAGTGTAAATGACGATTGAAGACTATCCCTAAAGTTTTGCTACTACCCGATAATACTCATGTTTAATTGAAGATTAGATTAGATTTGGATAGGAAATATTTTAAATAATCAAATTAGTAACTTTCTACTAATCTTTGGTGGCTCACTTTCTTAAGGCACTGAATTGCATATTTTGCTTTTTTTTGAAAATGTATTTATTTCATTTTTGTTTGATTTTTTTTCTTTCGAATATTTTGGTTCAAAGGAATAGGGAAGCTAGTTTTTGGATCAGCTTATTCTTCTTATGACAGCGATACCAACCCACCAGTGGAGGTACATACACTGGTGAAATATTGCAAGGTAAGGTAAATGTTCCAGTAATCGTGACGGTCCCAGTAATCGTGAAAGTTGGTTATAGTTTGAATATATTGTTACAAAAATGTATTAAAAGTAACATTTAATGATAAAACTCACTCATTTTTAGCATTTCATAATAGCAAATAGAAATTACATTCATTCAAATAAAATAGAAAGCAAGAAAATTGGCATCACGATTACTGGGACTAAGGTCACGATTACTGGGACGTTTACCTTAAGGGGTATTCCTCCTCTGCTGGGATGCGATGCTAATTCCCATTATACTTTGTGGGGCAGCACTGACATCAACTCAAGAGGTAATGACCTACTGGAATATCCAATCACCACTGATTTGGATATTCTTAACATGGGGAACACCCCGACGATCCGTAATTCGGTCAGGGAGGAAGTCATTGACATCACTCTCTGCACCAATAGCTTTAGGGATAATATCAGGAAGTAGAGGGTTTCAGATGAATCCACTCTCTCACATCACTCACAGATAGAGTTCGTGTAGGAATCCGTTGTACCCGCTGGCTCTAAATGGGTCAGAAATCCAAGAAGAACGGACTGGGATCAGTCGAGACATGGATGCCCTGGAGATGGCAGCGAAAACTTTCACAGAAGCCATCAAAGCTACTTATGAAAGTAATTGTTCACCCACAAGAGTCCGAAAGGCTCGGAAGACAGACTGGTGGAATGGGAAACTCGAAGAGCTTCGCAGAAAAACCAGAGGGAGGTTCAGACGTGCCAGTACTGATAAAACGAAGGAACTATAGACGTAATTCACAACGATGAGGGACGAATATAGGTGTGCAATACGTAAGGCTAAGCAGGAGAGCTGGACCGAGTTTTGCACAGACATCGAGAAGGGAGCTGAGGCGGCTAGACTGAATAGGCTGCTTCCTCGGAATCCGGACGCTATTCTCGGCACTCTGAAACTGCCCGGAGGGGAATGCTCAGAATCAGACGGGGATACCTTGGCTCACCTGATAAAGGCATATTTTCCGGACTTTCCAAGGTTGGGGAAAAGGAGACAACACCTCAGAGGCCAGCTAAGTCGCCTGCGGCCCAACTAGGCCTGAAACGTCGGCTGACTAACGAGATTATCACCCCCGCCAGGGCCAGGTGGGCCCTGAAATCTTTCAGTCCTGCAAGTCTCCTGGACCAGATGGCATATATCCAGTCCTCTTACAGAGGGCTGGCGAGGTCATCATAGGGCCGCTAATGAGACTTGCTAGGGCTAGTCTGACGTTAGGATATGTCCCGACGGCATGGATGGGTACGCGAGTAGTCCTTATTCCGAAAGCACGTAGGATCGGTTATACCTCACCCAGGGATTTCCGGCCCATTAGCCTAACATCTTTCCTATTAAAATCAGTGGAAAGACTTGTGGATAGATATATCCGTGATAAGATCTTGTCAAGTAGGCCACTTCACAAGGAGCAACACGCCTACAGGGCTGGTTACTCGACGGAGACATCCCTAAGTGGAGCAGTAAACCTAATCGGAGTGATTGAGACAACTGGTTCACAGATGTCTCCAGGTACGAGGAGAATGCAGGAGCCGGCGGCGTATATCGTAGAAGGAATGGAATGGGCTTCACAATAGAGATGGGGTCCTACGCCACAGTTCTAAAATCTGACGTTATGGCCATACTCCAGTGCGCCTACGAGGCGGAAGAGTATGACAACAGAACAAATATCCGTATCTGCTCAGACAGTAGGGCTGCTATATTGGCCTTGAATGGAACAACGATCACGTCGTTATTAGTATGGGAATGCTTTGAGGCACTAAATATGTTAGCGACGGAGAACCGAGTCACCCTTCTATGGATCCCTGGACACAGTGGTATCAAGGGCAATGAGATATCGGATAGGCTAGCCAAACTAGCAGCAGGAAGAAACTTTACTGGACCCGAGACAGTTGTAGGTATTTCCAGAGTGTCAGTCACTAAAGAAATTAACAGTTGGCTGACTGAGGAACATTAGAATGACTGGGATAGCTCTCTGGTTGCAGACAGGCCAGAACACTCTTGGGCTCAAAGCTGAATTCTAAACGTGCTAAGGAAACACTCAAGCTCGAAAGGAATGAAATCAAAGTCCTAACAGAACTCTTTATGGGAGATGGGAACTTAGGATATCACAGACATAAGATACGGCTTGCAGAAAGTCCCCGCTGTCGTCTGTGCGGAAAGGATGATTCCTGTTTTTAGTTAAATTCAACCAGTTGAAAATTGTTTTTTTGTTGTTGTTGAAAACTTTTTAAAACTCATCTTTTTCAGTTAAAAATTCAACTGTTTTGGCAGAAAATGTGGCTTTTTTGGTGGAAATGTAATTATTCCATATTTCTTTGAATTCCTGTTGAAAATTCACTATTTTGGTAGAAAATTCAACTATTTGGTTGATATAATTAAACTATTTACGTGAAAAATTAGGTACGTGGTAGAAAATAACCTTTCGTTAAAAATTCATGATATCGGGTGAAACATTCAACTGTTTTGTTGAAAATTCATGTATTTTGTTAAAAATTCGTCCTTTTGAGACAAAAACTAATCTCCTTTCTTTAAATATCATCAGTTTGGTTGAGGATTGATATTTGTTAGTTGAAAATTGGTCTCTCTTGACTAAAAATTACATTGGTGAATATTTCATTTTGTAGGTTCAAAATTCAACTATTTTATTTACTCATCTTTTTCCGTCAACAATAGAACCATTTTGTTGGAAATTCGTCCTTCGGTATTAAAAATTCATACATTGCCTTGGTGCATATGATATTTTTCAAAACAAATGGACGATTTCAGAAATTTCTAAAAATACAGTCCTTATTTCAGTACATATTATATTTTGAAAAAAGAAGATAAAATGTATGTTGAATTATTCGAAATTATCACAAATTCAATAAAAAAAACTGAGGGCAGTTTTTGGTAATTCAAGGGGTAATTTATGGTGAGTCACCATAGATTGTCCAAAATTCAATTTAAAAATGTCTATAAATTTGCGAATATTCATGGAAATTTTAAGTCATTTATGGTAACTTGACAGCTGAATATGAAAATGAACTGGTGACTCCGTGGGTGGAACACGAATGGCTACTAGAAAGAGATGGGAGAGAGTGGCGGTCAGCCTGTCTCTTCTGTTCGAAGGTGATTGGTCTACTATCGGCGCAAAAATTATAGGCGTCTGCCTTTGAATTTTGAGATCTCAGCCAAAAAAATGCCGAAGTAATAAGCAAATAGTCTTTTGAAAGCTGAAAGCGTTTCACGTCAATAAGCTTGAAGACGTGGATGTTAAAAAAAATTTTGCGTTTTGCAGACTGAAAAATATGTTTATAAGAAAGGAATTTCGGGCACATTTAGAAAGAGTCAAGTTTAGAGCATTATTTTGTCGCCCGCGAGCATGCGGCAATTTAAGTTTAAATTATTAAAAAATATTTTCCTTCCTGCGCCCTCCTCGATCCACCACGAACGCGCTTCGTTTCATGTAAATCTACTAATGTATAGTTGTTTCAGAGTTTCAATAAAGGAGACGGATCATCTTCGGGGACGTGGCGGCGAAGGCAAAGTCCCGTGTTCCAAATCTCGCTCTCGCCACAAATCCGACGAATCGGCATTCGTCCCTTCCACCAGGTCCGCGGCGGCACAACCGAGCTAGATTTCCCCCTCTATCTCAATTCCCACTACCGCAACTCGCGAGTCGACAGGCTCGCTCGCACCAACGCATCGGCCTATTGCCGGCCGTCCCCACCATGTCCAACCCGACTGGCTCGCGCGGCTCGTCGGGTAGAGGCATAAGTATAAGTGGCATCGCGCCACGAAAACACAGTCAGTCTTCGAAAGGGTACACGACGCGCAAGGTCGGAAACCCACTTCTACAAGGCAACCGACGTGCAAGGTCGGCATCGCCTCTCCCAACGTTGCAGCCACGCATCGAAGCATCGCAGCACGCCAGTGCTCGTTCCCTACACGAGCCCACCTGCCATCATTCACCGCCTTTACGGCAACACACACAGACGCAACGTACAGACATTGCAGCACAGGCCCCCGGCCCATATACGGTACGCCTCAAGGCCTGGACTAGCTTTCATCGCCCACGTCTCCGGACTTGATACGCCGCAGATTTTTTTTTTAATAAAATAAAGTTGTTTTTTCTGAATTTCTTACCACCTAACCCCCCTTTCCCTCATCCCTCAGCGCCTTTTAGCATGTAAGCCAAAGAATACAACATACGAAGTAATGCATTCAATAAAAATTCTACGCTTCTTGTTTATTAATTAATTTTAACTTTATTTTCAGCACACTCACACACATACAACTCATATCACACTTCGTCAGGACTTACAGGTTACCCCCGAGGTGACTGCTAGGGTCCCGATTGAGGGTGCATATGACCACTCTTACACACACACACACAACACATATCACACTTCGTCGGGACTTACAGGTTACCCCCGAGGTGACTGCTAGGGTCCCGATTGAGGGTGCATGTGACCACTCTTACACACACATACAACACATATCACACTTCGTCGGGATTTACAGGTTACCCCCGAGGTGACTGCTAGGGTCCCGATTGAGGGTGCATGTGACCACTCTTGAACACACGCACGAAACATATCACCCTTCGTCGGGGACTCACAGGTTACCTCCGAGGTGACTTCTTGGGTCCAGATTGAGGGTGCATATGGAAGCACTCACACACACACACAAAACATATCACCCTTCGTCGGGGACTTACAGGTTACCTCCGAGGTGACTTCTTGGGTCCAGATTAAGGGTGCATATGGAAACACACACAACACATATCACACTTCGTCGAGGACTTACAGGTTACCCCCGAGGTGACTGCTAGGGTCCAGATCGAGGGTGTATGTGTCAAACACTCACACACACATACAACACATATCACCCTTCGTCGAGGACTCACAGGTTACCTCCGAGGTGACTTCTAGGGTCCCGATTGAGAGTGCATATGGCAACACTCATACACATATACGACACAGATCACACTTTGTTGGAGACTTACAGGTTACCTCTGAGGTGACTTCTAGGGTCCCAATTGAGGGTGCATGTGGCAACACTCACATACACGTACGACACATCACACTTCGTTCGGGACTTACAGGTTACCTCCGAGGTGACTTCTAGGGTCCCGATTGAGGGGGCATGTGGCAACACCCGTACACACACACATACACATCACGCTTTGTCAGGGACCTTCAGGTTGCCTCCGAGGGGACCTCTAGGGTACCGATTAAGGGTGCATGTGTCACCGACAAAACATCTAACGAAGGAATGACTTTTTTTTCTGTTCAGCATGAGATCCCAGGGTTAAAAAAAAAAAAAAGAGAAACCGTTCCTTTATTCCCCATCCTTATTCCACCGTCACCAAAAATTGTACGTTACCCTGACCCACCCCCGTTCACCCGCCAAGTGTGACAACAATTTCTTATACAAGAAGCAATTAGAAAATCTTCAAAAAATTCATGAATATGAGAAAAAAATTTGTGAACAAATTGCAGTTGACCAATTCGAGAAATAATAGAAATTGTTACTCAAAATTACAAAAATGTACAGATATACTATATGCAGTTCTAGTGAAGATATTAAAGCGACTTAGGCTCCAAACTGTAAAGGATAGGCTCTGTGATTATTTACAATGTCTCGGAAGAATGTGATTATATTGTTTTTGGTGAAAATAGCGAAATTTTCAGGCATATTGTTGTTGTTGAAAAACAAGTGTCGAAAAGCAGCGGGAGTGCCGTTTTTGGATAACGACCGCTGGTGTCTCTCTTTGACCCGTGCTTCTGAACACCTACCCAGCCATTGACGTCCATTCTGATCGGTAGCAAAAAAATGCACTTCCACTGGTTTCTAACACTTGCTTTTGAACAGAAAAATGTCTGAAAATATCGCGGTTTCCACCATTTACTCTGGAAGATAATGAACTACCACTTCAGCTTCTTGACCTTTTTGTGATAATGATTTCTTTGTTTGAAATCATTTTTATTGTTTGATAAAGAGACAAATTTGGCTGATTCCATAAAAAATGTGAATAATTTTGTGAGGATGCACAAATCTAATAATAATGTTCCAATATTTAGAGAATTACTTCTTCATATTTTCGAGATATTGACATACTTTGTCATATGACATAGTTTGTTTAATCACATATATAGTACGCCATGGAGAAGAAAATCCTTGTGCAGAAATCTCTTGGCATACTATGAAAGAAGGTTCAAATACGAATATCTTTGTTGATCAAACGTCATCTCTGACCAGTCTCGAAGCTTTAATGCAAAATAAGAATAAATACGAATAAAAAAATTCAAATTTGCTGAAATTTAAAGATTACTTATCAACTTCAGGAAGGGCTTGATCATTCATTTTAGTTTTATGAATAACATACTTTTGAACTGAAATAAAATCTATGACAGAAGTCGATTGCAAAAACAGTCAAGTTGAAAATATTTGAGGATCAGCGTGCACAGAGATAGGAAAGCGTAAATAAAATGTTTGCTTGACAATTCAACGCAATATGTTTTCAAATTTGAAAACAAGTAAAACATATCAACCGTTCAAGTAGATCTTGATGAATAGATAAGACCCGGATATGTGCCTCTAATAATAGACTTTTTAACCTTCACAAGATTTGAGATAACAACTCTGGCCTGAGTGAAAGCGATATTTCAGAGAAAAAAATATTTCCGAAGATATTCGATAATTGCATTAAATGAGTCTTTCTGGTGTACTACCATTATTATTACCATTATTACTATTATTACCTGAAAAATATTTTGAATTACACTAAAACACTTTAAATTAACTTTTTTCTGTCGATTTCTTTAGGTAATATATCAAAGTCCTTCTGAATAATTAATCTTTTGGATTGAAAAATTAATTTCATTCGCTACGAAGTAACTAAAATAGTCAGTCGAGTCAATTTATGAAATTGACAAAAAGGTTGCTTTCTTAAGTCTGGAGGTTTTTTTTTTTTAATTTATTGCAATAACTAGAAAGCCTTTTTTTATCAACGTTATTACTCAAGTCGTTGTATGGTTAAAATTGAAATTATGAAAACTGAATGAAATTTTCAATAATTTCTAGCATTTATGAAAAACTGAAAAATGCGATAATTATTCTACTGAATTTGAACTCAATTTTTGTAAATGGACAAAATTTTGCTTATTCAATTAAAAAAATGTTGAATAACTTTATAAGCATGCACAAATTGGATGTGTATCTTTGAAGATGTAGAAGATGTTGAATTTGTCTTTTCGAAAGAGATGGTGACATACAGAAAATTTCATTTTTTCTGCAAATTGCATGATTTTCAAACAATTTTACAAATAAACATGTAGAAATAAAGAATTAAAGCCTTGTCAGATATTTTGATATACTTTGTTATATGGCATAGTTTGTTCAATAACATATATACTACGCCATAGAAAAGAAATTCTTTCAACAGAAATCTCTTATCATATCAGGAATTAACTTTTCATTACAATATTTCAGTTGATGCAACCTCATCTTTGTCCAGGGCCGACGACTTGAATGTGTAGTGCGTCAGATGTTAGAAAATAAATCTAGTTGTTATTGAAATACAAAATTTGTGCGCAAGTGATAATGTATTAGAAATTCACGTAGGCTATAGATACGCATATTTGCGTATGAATGTTGAAATAGGAAATTTTCATGGCTTAAAATTAACAATGTATCTCGTTGACCCAAAATTTGGGATGAAGAGTTTCCCCTAAAGAGATCTGCCTTAACGTTATAATAATAATAATGATTATTGTGACACTTATTATTTATATGCTATGTCCAGGTTCATTAGGAAACTGAAAAGGGTGGCTAGACTCGCCGAAATTTGTACAGCGTAGACCAAAAAGTTTTCAGTGTGTCTGGATACTTCGCTAAATGTATAGCAGTTAATACTGCTGCATGAAAGATTTTTAGGTTGTAATTTGAGTATTGCAAAGCCATTCAGATGTAAAGAGAGTGAAATTGAGTGAACCAGAAAGTACAATTAAAGTTCTAAATCCACTTCAGAATAATTTGTTGCATTACCTCCCATTTCCTATGAATCACAGCTCTTCACTCTTTCAAATTAATCAAAAATATAAACATTCAGAAATAAACCACACTCGACAACTTGATGCAATATTTGAGCAAAATTTGATATTTCGGAATTTTTTTCGCATTTGCTTCAATGCTAAAAAAACAATTTCTCGCGAAAGAGCGTATTGACATTTTTGGGTGCTTTGTGAATAAAACGAGACAATGATTATGATTCTCAGGAAATTCACGGAATATTCATATTTTGAAGTATTTCATTTTGTCTCAAGCAGAAAATTATACATAATGGGAAATATTATTTATAACTTTAACTTGTTTTATACATTTTTTTTAATGAAATTACTGAAAGAATGAATATGTTTTTCAATGTGTATAAACTATATATAATTTCCCGCCTATGGTCCTGCACTGCACATTGTGCATTTCACATTTAAAATGCATATTTTTAATGAAGCATTTATGTAACAAATTATTACTTCAAATTGCTAAACTACAAATTTTTCCCAACACAAAAATTATACATAAAATAAGTGAGTTCGTGAAATGAACACAGTTTCATTTTAGAATATTACAGTAACAAGTATAACCATGGCCAATTTATGTACCTCTAGTGCTATTTCCTAATGACGGCAACATTTATTTATGGCACAAAAAATCCTCAGTAATAATGACGCTGTAAATTCGATGTCCGCGAATTCAGCACACCAACAATCAAATTTCCAACTTTCTTGAAATGGAATCGTTTGGTCATTGTTTGGTCATCGTTTGGATAAAGAAATCATGTGAGTTATCCAATAACAAATTCATTAGCACCATACTCGCGAGCGGCGCTTTCTCAAGTGGTAGTGGCATGCTTTGGTCAGCCACGTCCTTAAATATAATATGATGTGTCAGGCATGTGAGAAAATTTTTGAATTATCTAAAGTTCCGTATATTTTCAAAATTTCCAAGATGTTCACAATTACTAAAATGTTCAAACTTTCTGAAATTATAAGAATTATAAAAATTTCTGAATTGTATAAAAAATCAAATTTTCCAAAGTTTCACGAATTTAATAAAATTTGTAAAATATACAACATTTTTGAACTCATCTACATTTCTAAATTTCATGGAATGTTCAAAATTTTTTTAATCATTTAATCTTCTAAATTTAAAAATTTTTAAAATTATTCAAATTTTGTAACTATCAAAATTTCTAAAATATTCACAATTTTTCCAAATATCGAAATTTCTCAAATTTCTAGGACTACCAAAATGTCTGCACTTTCTAAAATTTCCATAATGTCTGAAATATCTCAAAACTTCTAAAAATTGGTAATATTATCAAAATTTCTAAACTGTTGACTATTTCTCAAGTTACAAAAAACGCCTCAAATTTCTATAAAACTTTCCAATTCTAAAAAGTTTCAATGTCTTCAGAAAATTTTTTTCATTTATATTTACCATAGATTTTACAAATTTTAGAACTTTCCAAAATTTGCTAAATTCATACAAAAATAGAAATAGCGATTCTAAAATTCCTCCATCTAAGCAGGAGTTATGTCTGTGTTACAGGAAATGCATTTCGAAAATATGACATGAAATTGGGCCAAAAAACGCAGTCGAAAGGAGTCTTGTGATTATTTCGAATTAATTTCTCAATTAAATTTTTTATTTCATATATTCATTGCCAATATCTTTTATATTTGCTTCTGCACATACATACTGCATCATATAACAATAATAATATGCAATTTGTAATAAAAACTAGTTTCACTGTGTCGCAATGATATCAAGAATTTATTATTTTTATAATTGCAAACAATTTCTTATAATAAAATATATTTCATTACACCGCCATTATAAGTGCGATTTTAGATACTGCGAACGATACATAAAATACCACTTCTTAGCATAGGCTGTGAAATTTTTATTTAGGGTATTCAGGGTAGTTAGGGTGTTCATTTAGGGTACTTAGGGTATCTTCTTGGTTGAAGATTCATATCTTCGCTTCAAAATTCATCTATTTTGTTGAAAGTTCGTATTTTTTGATTGCATTCAATTGTTCTTCTTTGGAATTGAAATCTTGTATAGTTGAAAATTTAACTACCTAGTTGAAAGTTGAACTTCTTTGTTAAAAATGCATTTTTTTTGTGAAGATTCATCATTTCAGTTGAAAATTCATCTTTAAAGTGGAAAATTCAACCAGTTTCTTCAAAACTTAAAACATGAATATTCTATTTTGATGTGACAATTCATATTTTTAATCAAAAAATGATCTTTTCTATTTAAAAATTCAACTATTCGGTTGAAAGTTGATGTATCTTGTTGAAGATTCAACTATTTTGCTGAAAATTCGTATTCTTTGGTTGAATTCAACTGTTTTTATTGAAAATCTAAATAACTTTTAGTTAAAATATCAACTATTACAGGTTATTTTGACTTAAAACTTCAACAATTCTATAGAAAATTCAACTATGCAGTTCAAAATTAACTTTTTTTCTTCAAAATACAATTGTTTTGCAGAGAAGACGTCTTTCTTAATTGAAAATTCATAGCATTGTAGATACCATCATTTTTGTTACAATTATCTCTTTTGCCCAAAAACATATTTTTCTTAGTTAAAAATGTAACTATTGTGGTAGAAAATTCAACTATCTGGTTAAAAATTGAACTATTCAATTGAAAAAAAAATTTGTTCCATTTCAACCGTTATAAAATTCGTCTTTCTCGTTGAAAAATTAATATTTTAAGCTAAAAATGTAACTGTTCCGTTTGAAAACTGATTTTTTTTGGTCGAAAATTCAAATATTTGGTTGAAAAATCCACCATTTTTGCAAAAAATTCAACTGTTTTGTTGAGAATTCACGTATTTTGTTGAGAATTCGTCATTTTCAGTAGAAAATTAATTTTCCCTTTTGAAAAGTCATCTTTTTTATGTAATTCAAATTAATTGAAATTCCACTCGCGATTAAAACCTGCTAAAAGTAAATGGATTTCATCATTATACATTACTTTTTACATATTTTTTCACAAAAGTTATTAAATTATAACCCAGTTTCACGATGTTTGAAACCGGCACGAATACTGGGATATTTACCTTAACTTGTCGCATATTTTTCGGGTGGAAAATTCAACTGTTTTGTGGAAAATTCTTGTATTTGATTGAAAATGCATCTTTTTGGTTGGGGATGCAAATATTTTATTGAAATTGGTGTTTCTTATTTGAATTTAACCGGTTTAAAATTCATTTTTTTGTTGAAAATTAATTTTTTTAATTTAATATATAGCTATTTCATTTTTTGATGAAAACTTATCTTTTTTATTTGAAAATTCATCTTTCTCAGTTCAAAATTGAACTATTTTGGCAGAGTGATTAACTATTGTGCTAAAGTTTCAAATATTCAATTGACATAAGTAGCTATTTGATGAAAAATTATCTTTTTTGTTGAAAATTCATAGTTTCGGGTAGAAAATTGAATTGTCGTGTGGAAAATTAGACTATTTGGTGTTGGTTTGAAAATTCAACTGTTTTGTGGAAAATTCATGTATTTTATTGAAAATTCATCTTTTTTTTCAAAAGTTCAGTTTTTTTTTCAGCATTTAAGTTTCTTGTTAGAACTACGTATTTTTTATTTGAATCTAACAGGTTGAAAATTCGTTTCTTTTTGTTTAAAATTAATTTTTTAACTGAAGATGTTACTATTCCATTTTTTAATGAAAACTTCTCTCTGTCATTTGAAAACATATTTTTCTCAGTTAAAAATTTACCTATTTTGGCAGCAAATTAAACCATTCTGTTAAAAATACAACTATTTATTTGACATAAGTAGGTATTTGGTAGAGAATTACCGTTCTGGCGAAAAATTCATAGTGTCGGGTAAAAATTTATCTGTTTTATGCGAAATCAATGTATCTGGTTAAAAATTCAACTATTTTGGTGAAAAATTCAACTATTTGGTGTAGGTTTGAAAATTCAACTGTTTTGTGGAAAATTCAAGTATTTTATTGAAAATTCATCTTCTCTTTTCAAAGTTCATCTAGATAGAAGAATTCATAAGAAACGCGAAAAACGCAGAATAAACGTGAAATTCGTGGAAGGAGGCGGGAGGGGGTCAGAAATATCCCAAAATTAGTAACGTAATTTACGAATGACCCCTAAGGTTCGAAATCAATTTTGAAGGTATTTTGTTTCTAGAAATTTTTACGTATCTCGCATTCTGCAGCTGCAATGTTGAATTTTTTCTTATCTTTATTTGATTTTTGATAGCCAAAAAACATAAGTATTGTTGGTACGGAAGTCTGACTGACGAAATTGACCTGTATTTTTCTACAGCAACACCGTGAGCCAAGGAAATTTAAATAATACGGAAATAAATTCAAATCTTTACGAATAGAGATTTTACAGCATATTGAAAATGAACTTTTTACAACCAAAAATTCAACCATTATATTTCTGGTTGAAAATTTATCATTTTGAGGTAGAAATTCATGCAATCTTTCCAAAAATTTGGTTCTTTTAGTGGAAAATGAATCCTCTTACTTAAAATTAAAGCATTCTCGTTAAAAAATTATCTGTTTGTTCTCGCTTTGACTATTTTTTTGAATATTCGTACATCCTTATTGCATTGTACTGTTTTCTTTTTATATTGAAACCATTTTCGGTTGAAATATCATCAATTACACAACAAAAATTTTTATGGAAGCGTTTTCGACATATTAATGTTCGAAATTTTCTTTTTCAGCTTGCAATCTTTCGAAAACCCAAATTTTTTATTTGAAAAGTTAATTACTTGGTAAAAAATTAACTTCTTCATTAAAAAAGCATAGTATCGGGTGGGAAATTCAACTTTCTTGTGAAAAATTCATATGTTTTGTTGAAAATTCGGCTTTTTGGGTAGAAAATTGATCCTTCTGTTTGAAAATTCATCTTTTTGGTTGGAATTTCACTATACTCATAAAAACGCGTTTTTTATGGTTCAATATATCTGGAAGAAAATTAATTTCTGTGTTATAAATTAATATATTTGGGTGGAAAATTAACCTTCTTTTTCATAACTTCATCTCATTTCCTGCCGATTAAACTATTCTATCAATAATTCGTCTTTTTTTGTTCAATATGTCTGGAAGAAAATTTTCATTCATTTTTTGGATGGAAATTTATCTGTCTGGGTAGGAAATTAACCTTCTTTTTCGAGAATTTATCTTATTTTCTGCCGATCCAACTATTTTATTAATAATTCGTCCCTTCTATTCAATTTCACTGGTAGAAAATTTACTTTTTTTGTTTAAAATTTAACTATTCCATTTTTGTTTGAATTTTTTTTTAAATTCTACAATTTGGTAGAAAAGTCAACTATTTGGTTAAAAATTAACCTTTTTTTGTGAAAAATCATATAATTAGTAGAAGATTCACATTTTGTTGAAAAATCACGTATTTTTAGTTGAATTTAACCAGTTCCAAATGTTTTTTTTTGTCTGAAAATTTATTTTCCAAACGAAAAACGTAACTATTTCAATTTTGATTGAAAATTCATCATGTTTAATTAAAAGCTGATATTTTCTAGTGAAAAATATAACAATTTTGGTAGTAACTTCTTTCTGTAAAATTAACTTTTTCGTTCAAAATCTGTTGTTTTAGTGTAAACATTGATCTGATTTATCAAGGAATCATAAAATTCGTTGAAAATTTGTCCTTCTGAGCAGATAATTAATATTCTTTCTTGAAGAATCATTATTTTTGTTGGGAGTTCAACTATTTTTTTCAAATCATCTTTTTAGTCGTAAATTTAACCGCTTTGTTTGAAGTTCTTGCCCTTGTATTAAAAATTCATACATTCATCATTCAAATTTAAGAAACTTAAATTAAATCAAAATCAAATTCAAGATCCTATCTAACGTCCAATACTCAAGTTAATGTATAGAATTTCTGAAAATAAAACAAGAATCCGACGATCAAATTTGGAGAACCAACACAAAATGCTTCTATTGCAATTCCTAAGGAAAAAATTTGTGTTCCTTTGGACAAAAATAAAAAAGAGGAAACAAAAATGAGAAGGCAACAAACCAAATTCCCATCCTTCTCTTTTTCATTTCTTCCGTGTCTTTTATTTTTATTATTATCAAATCACAATATGAAAGCATTTATAATATTTACCAACTTTTCAGTGCTCACAAAGCACCCTCACGAAGGTAAGACAAATTAGAGCAGGTGTGAAGAACGATGAAACAACCACGCCATCTCCTCGATACCTGGGAAAATAAAAATTATTAATAAATAGAATATTATTAAATATAAAATATTAAATCTTCCGTTGAGAATTTATCTTCTTAGTTTGAAAACCGAATCATACTTCGTTACAAATTCAACTATTATGTTCAAAATTGAATCATTTTGTTGAAAATTCAACTGTTTTGTTGAAAACGTAATCACAATTCATTTGAAGATTAAGGTCAGCCATACAAAAGTGTTAGTAACTTATTCTGTAACATAGCATCTATCAAAAGGTACTCCTGAATTTCCTTGTTTTTGTAATGAAATATCTCAACTAATTTATGAGCTAAAAAGTATTTCGAATTACACTAAATGATTGAAAATTAGCTTTTTTACATTCGATTTAATTCAATAATCCAAAATCTTTAACTTAATTTTCAAAATTTGACAAAAAGGCTGCTTTATAAGCTCGGTTTTTTGTTCAGTTTGTTGCAATGACCATTGAGCTTGTTTTTATCATTATTATTAATCAAGTTATTGTATGGTTCAAATTGAAATCATGAAAACTGAATATTTTCCGTCATTTCCAGCATTTATACAGAACTGAAAAAATGAAATTATTCTTCTACAAAATTTGAACTCAATTTTCGTAGTGGATCAAAATTTTTCTTACTTAAATAAAAACTTGTGACTAATTTCATGAGCATACACACGTTTAATAAGAATGTTGAAAGATGTAGTGAATGTTTTGATTGTATTTTCGGAAGAGATTGTGACAGAGAAAATTTCATCACATCTGCAGATGGCTTGATTTTCACCCAATGTTGTTGAAATATGGAATGTTTGCGTAAATAATAATGTATTATCAATGTATGTGAGCTCACTGAGAACTAGCTATTCAAGAAAGATTTAAAAACGAGAAGGTCATGATTGACGTCAAATATTTCTTTAAGATAGCCAATAATATGGGAGCATAGATACTTAAATTTAGGGGTGGAACTCAAAATAAAAAAATGTATTACTGGAAATTAAAGAAATTACTTATTGAACCCAAATTCGGGATATTGAATATTCAAATATTTATCAAATGGCTTGCTAGTCGTCCGGAAATTTCGGGGCGTCAAGTCCTGGAAGATATATTTCGAAAGTTTACCCGAAAAAAATTTGACTTAAGTGTATAAGAATAATAATATTAATTATATTAAGTATTCGTACGCTATGTCCAGGATCATCAAGGAGCTGAAAAGGGCGGTTTTAATTCAAGGAGTTCACTGCCATTCATATGAGGAGAGATTGAAATTAGATAAACAAGAAAGTAAAATTATTACTACACAAACTATTATTTCAAAGAAAATATAGCATCCGGGATGAAAAATCTTAACTGATGATTCCGAAAGGATTTTCGCGAGAAAACGAATCTGAAGCTTTCAAACAGATTTCTCAATTAGATTTCAGAATTACCTAAAAATATGAAAATTCCGAAATGAATAACAATGAAAAACTTGATGCAATTTTGACTTGCTAGAATCGAAAAACTATGCATAGCAGTAAATATTATTTATAAGTTTTATTAGGTTTATACATTTCTTGTACAGAATAACTGAAAAAGGGCCTAATTTTTTTACTACGTATAAACTATATATAATTTTTCCGCCTGGGTTCCTAAGCTGGACACTGTACATTTCAAGCATAGTTGTAGTGAAGCATTTATGTAATAAATTATCACTTCAAATGCAAGTTTTGCTGAACTGAAAGTTTCTTCTCGACAAAAAAATTGTATGTAAGAAAGCGTATTCGTAAAATAAACACAGCTTGTTTTCAGAATATTACATTCAGAAGTATAACCATATTCCACTTATCATTTACTTCTCGTGATATTTCTTAACGAGAGCAATATTTACTTAAGATATGAAAATTCCTCATTAATGATGACACCGTGAATTCAGTGAATTTGTATGTGTAAGAGAGAGTATAAAGGGCATCCACGTTCAACCAGAGCATTGTATTCTTTCGAAATTCTTCAAGAAGATTTCGGAAAAATAAAGGTACGTAAAATTATTCTCAGCTGTACTACTATCAGTTTAATAATTAAATTCAAGATTTCTTCATTTCATAAATTTGTAAGATATTTCTAAACTCAAAGTGTTTTTTGAGTTGAATATTCAACTCCTTTTTAATTGTTCAATACTATTGAAATATGATTTGCAGTAGAGAATAAAGACTCATATAAATTGAACTGGATCGTACATTGAACGCATCAAAATATCAGTTATACAATTTTTTATTCATCCAGAATTGTCCTCCAATAATAATAATCGTTCATTTTTTTCTTATGTTATCGTAGATAATAAATGATACCCAATCTCTACAAATAACAAAGTATACAAATAAGTAATTATGTGAAGAATAAAACACTAGTAAGCCTTCTATATATGTAAAATCTTTACTTATTTTTAAATATTTCGATTTGATTTTTTGCAGATGCATAAGCTGATACTTTTTCTTGGAATATGCTTAGCTTTTGCTTCAGGCAGTAAGCTGCCAGCATCTGCAAAAGTACATGATAAGAAGTGTGGAAGTAAGCGATATATCATCTTTTATTAATTACATCTAAAATAGAAAAGTGCATTATATATATTGCTCTTTTACGCTAAATCTTTCATTATTATTTCCCAGAAATCATTGGTTGCTACTATTGGGTGAATTCGCCAAATGGTGGGAAAGGACTATTGACAAAGGACATCGATGTACATATTTGCACTCACGTATTTTACAGTTCCTTCGGAATTGATGAAAACGCTGGGATTTCTGAGCCGTTTACAGATACAGAATTTAATGGTTATGGTAAAGGATATCAAGATTTTAAAAATCTTCGGAAAAAGAACCCAGAGTTAAAAACCTTAGCTACAATGTATATCCCCCCCATGGAAGAAGATTTTGGTGACACAAGCTACAATAACAAGTAAGTTTTATATATGCATCCATGATTGAAACCAGAATTGAATATCACTGAAATTTATAAAATCTAATCTAAAAATCATAGATAAATAAAATCCCTGATGTTCCATCTGAAAATGGCTCACTTCGTCAATCCTAATGTCGGATATATTTGCATTGATTAGAACTAGTTAAAATAATATAAAAAAATTTTGAGTTCTCGATGGCAAATCGTACTTCAATTTGTGTTCTATCTGGTGAGATAGAACGGTGGAAGTTAGGCCTAAAAAACTAAAAAACAGCAGAAGTCATTTTAGTTTTCCATGAGAAAAAACATTACGTTTTTTACTTCGAAACTAGAAAGTTCGTTCTAGTGCTAAAATATTAATTTGTCCTATATTTTACTTTATAGGCCATTGGTCGATCCGAATTTAAGAGGAAAACTTGTTGATAATCTTATCAACTTCGTAAAGAAAAACGAATTCAATGGTATAGACATTGACTATTCAGCACCACCTCAACATGATCGACGTCCTTCTGATAAGAAAAATTTCGTTTTACTCTTAAAGGCACTCAGAGAAAGATGCGACAAAGAACATCTCCTTTTATCCGTCAAAGTTGATCCCATGGAAGCGACTGCTGAAATATTATATGATATAAAAGGAATATCCACGTATGTGGACTTTATTAATTTAAAGACCTATGATTTCCACAGAGACTATTTTCAGGAAAAGACCATTGGCCATATTTCTCCACTGTATCAGTCATCAAAGGAAAATGCAGAGGAACATAAAAAAAACATTGTAAGTTCATTTTGAATATTGTTCGAGTATTATGAACTTCAAACTCAATTCTCTCAAACCATGATGAGTGATTTACTGAAAGATATTATTTCTCAAAAGTTTGACACTTGAAATATATTTTCTTTAAATTTATATACTAATTTTTGAATCAATACATTTTGCAGGATTATGTTGTGAAATACTGGATTCGGAAACATGCTCCAGAAAGCAAGTTAATACTAGGAACTTCTACTGAAGGAGCAGCCTATACTCTGGCAAACCCAAAAAATTTCGGTAGGGGCGCACCGATAGGTTCCGGGGAGCTACCAGAATATATGTCAAAAGCCAAATATAGTGCAATTTGTGACTTGCCAAAAAAATGGACATATTTCTACGACGAAGAACAGCAAGTTCCATATATTCACAAAAAAAAAGAAATTATAGCCTACGATGATGTTCGGTAAGCCTTCAAATAATTTTTTTCCCCTGTATGTCTAAAGGTGTGGGTCAGAATACTTCACTTCAATGTTTATTTTCAGTTCCCTCAAGGTAAAAGCCAAATACATTCTGGACAAGCACCTTGGAGGTGCCATGGTGGATGCAATAGAGGACGATGATTACAATGGACATTGCGGAGATAAATTCCCACTTCTGAAAGCTTTGAACCAAGTTCTCAGAAACAAATGTTAATTGTTGGTATAAATTCAATTCAGTGAAATAAAGAATTTATTACACCTCTAATAATAATCCATATTTTTCTGAATTATTAATTATAAAGTGACTGGAATTCATGTTCTCACATTCGCATCCTAGTTAGAAGATATTTGTTTCATGCAAAACTTGAGTTTGTCGGTTTTCATCAAATCTAAATGTTTTTAAACCTTCTGCGTCAGAGAAAACGACCCTGACGAATGTGTCTGTCTGTAATGAAATACAAAGTATCGCAGTGATTATTAAAACTCAGTGACCTGGTTAATATTGAAATTAGAAAAACCGAATACTATTTTCTATCATTTCTAGTATCCATGCAAAAGTTCAAAGAATCGATAATTATACTCCACAATTTACAAGGAAAATCTATAAAAGGACAAGTTAGAAAAATTAATACAGGCCAATAGAACCATCCGCTGAGAATTTAATACTTTAGTGTATCCCATTAAATTGCACGGAAAATGCGCATATATGCGCCATCAATACAAAATGTTGTGACACAAAACCATGAGGGTTATAACCATTTTTACCTGAGGGGTTAGCAACAAGGGGCGGCCCCGCCCTCCCCCAATCATGCAAATAAAATTGGAGGTTACATGACCTTCAAAAACTTCAAATGCGCTCTTCTGCACCTTCAAGTAAAAGTTTTCCACCCTCATGATAACCGAGTTGACAGACAAACAAAGGGAGGAAGTGCTGGTATGACTTTTTTAAAATAAAAACATTTTTTTCCGTTCTAAACATTTATCATCTACCATCTCATTACATTCAGAAAAAAACTGGTCGATTTAACATAAATTTGGTTGTTGAATTCCAACCATTTGTTTGATTGAACTAAACATTTATTTGTTTTACCCTAATATTTCTGTAGATGGAATATCTGATAGACTCAACCGAAAATTTCGTTCGAGTCAAATAACTATTTTCCAGAATAAACAAAAATTTGTTGGATTGAACCAAATTTTAATGTTTATTAAAAAAAAAGTATTTTTGAATAAAGTAAAATGTTCTTGTCAGTGTATTACTTAGCATCGTTGTTGAGGGTTGACATGCTTTTTTATATGACACAGTCTGTTTAATCTCAAGTCTAGTACGTCATACAGAAGAAAATTCTTGGGCAGAAATTTCTTGACATACTATGGAAGAAGGTACAAATACTAATATTTTGTTGATCCATCAGTGAGTCTGACCAGCGTCGAAGCTTTGATGTGAAATGAGGATAAATACAAACATAAAAAATTAGAATTTTCTGTAATTTGAATTTTACTTATCTATTTTAGAAAATACTCAATATTTTATCTTAGTCTTAGGAATGAAATGCTTTTAAAAAAAAAAAATATATATATATATATATATATATATATGTATGTATAAATTTTCGCTTGACAACTTGACGCAATATGTTCTCAAAATGCGAAAACAAGTACAAAATAAAAAGCATTTGAGTGCGTCTTGATGAAGAACTAAGACAAATATTTGCCTAATTACATACATGATTACTGATCTTCTGCTAGACGCTCAATTTTCATTTTTTGGCCTTCACAATATTTCAGATAACAATTCTCGCTTCAGTGAAACCAATATTCATGAAAAAAGATATCGTTCGGAGAATATTCAATAATTATTCGGAATGACTTTTCCTGATTTGATCTTTATTATTAGAATTGTTCTGTAAAAATAATAAAGTACGAAAAGAAATAATAATTTCAAGAATAATACACAAACCAACATTCAAATAATGTAAAATCTGTGTCTATCTTGGCATTTATTTCTTTCCTATCATTCATGCAGTGTTGTCCTTAGAAAGTTGCAAATTCATTTTTGTTTATTTAAATTTTGAAGGGTATATTTAAAATTGTTAAATTTTATTTTCTCTTGAATTCGAAATTATTCACCTGACAGTTTACAGTAATTATTAATTATATATTGGAGGATATGAAATTTCAAAGTCGTTGTATATAAATCATCTACACTTTCCTTGTCATGTGTTTAATATTCGCTACATCTGCCAAATGTCAAAATAAGGAAATTAAGTATAGGTTTGGAATAGTGAGTAGAAAAATATTAGAAAATTTCAGGTGCTTCAAAATATTTCTCAAAAAATTTCAACAACTTCAGGTTGTTCTTATAGTAATAAATTAATTAATGGTAGAGCTTTCTAAAGTAGTAATAAATATTCAAGTTCGATTCGTACTTCTAAATTCAAAATGCAAATCATGAGATTATTTTGTGAGGCAGATAGCGTTTCCCATTCTCAGGCTGATAGGTGCAATACTCCAACACTTACTCAAATAGTTTATTATTATCAACCTTGACTTTTATCCCAGAAGACATCTTTGAAGTTTGAAATGAGAAGCATCGCGTAGTTAAAATTGAAATTAAAAATAATGATTGACATTTTCTATCAGATCGAGCATTTATTCAAAAAAAAAATTATCATTATTATTATACAAAATTTACATACAATTTATGTATAAGGACAACTATCTCAAATGAACAAATTCTTAGGAATGGACGGAAATAGTTGAAACACTGATGTTTATAGCAATACAATAAATAAAGTTTTAAAACACATGACTAACGTTGCCAGAAAGTTGTGAAATGAAAGTCCCGTGTGTTTTATCAATTGAAATGATTCAACAGATTTTTATAACAATACTAGGATGAAGTATATTCATCATGGTAGTTTTCAGCAATGTTTAAAAATTTTAGTAGCATTTTTTAGAAATGGAAGATTGAAATATAGCTCAAATCTCCACTAGGTAGCATATCTTACAAATTTGCACATAAAGATGTATAAAATTATGACAGAAGAGTTTTGTTAATGATTTGTGCAGATAGGGAATATTTGCTTTGAGTCGCGTTATCGAAATCTGTAACATTTTTTATATCATTCATAATAAAATAGATACAAAATTGAAAATGTGGATACACTGCTAAACACAGCTTAGAAAAAAAACTGTTCTACGAAAAACTAGGAAAATGTACAATCCTAAAAAGTTTTGAAAATCTAAAGCAGATTCCTGTTGGAAAGTAACTCATGAGGACCCAGCTTACGTCATTTACAGCACGCTGAACTTTTGTGATTGAAAAAAATTCGTATAGCATTCTCATCTTATTGATAAGGTTTCGAGGCCTGAAAAGCAGGCGCTTGGTTCTTGTTTTATTCGTAAAAAATAACATTAGAGTAAGAAATTAATTATTTTGGAAAAACGATACAAGTACACGATTAAATGTTCATTAACAAAATTGCTTATCTAAATTATATCTGCAAATTTACCGAAAGCTATTTTTTGATACTATACGTGGTTTTTGTTTCAATCGTGAAGAATGGCATTAAAAATAAACAAACTAAATTTTTGGTTAATCGAAACAAGGTACCATAAAATGTCTAATAATGAAATTGGTAGCCTCTATTATATACACAAATATCATTTTAGACAAGACTATGAGAATACGTCTGATTCGATAATATCAATAATCATTATGAATATTGTAACAATAAACATCTATTGAAATTATATATTTTTCAGGGTAAGTGCAAATAAAGACTCATTTCAAATAAGGAATAAATATTACAGTAACCATGAAAAATAAAGTTGGAATTTCATTTTGCAGTATCTGAATAAGCAATACCGGACCGAGGTTTATTTTAAAACATTGTCATTCCGAGAGGCAAGAAAATCTCTTTTGCGTGAGAAAAAAAGCTATAAAATAAAAATAAACTTCGTTACTTACTTAAGTTCATCCTTATTCAAGGCAAATCATTTTTACAAATTTTTCTGAATAATTGATTAGTTTATAATCCATTGATCCCTTGTCATTTTATGATTCTTGTTATTTTTCTTCACTTTGTTCAAACTCTCAGAAGACAACGTTTTTAAATTGAGGCAGTTTAAATCACGTTTAGAATATTCCAGAATATGACCTTCTTACTCCAACAATAGAGTTAACAATGTCACCCCTTAGCTTCGTTTATAAAACTTTTCTAATTTTCACAGTTTCCATTTGGATAACCTTCTTTTGATTATAATATATATTACTAAGTGAATTTATATATTTTGGTCGAGCAATTAGTTGCTTTTCACTATTGAGATAGAAGATATTTGGCTAATCAAATTAGAAATTTTCTACTAATCTTTGATGGCTTAACTTCTTGAGGCACTGAATTGCATATGTGTTCAAGCTGATGCTTCTTCAAGGCAAATAGGTTTTACAAAGTTTGCTAAGTAATTGCAATTTTCCATTAAAAATAAGAAGAATGTGCATTCAAAAGAAATTTTCGGAATCGGGAAAAGAATTCAGTTGAAAAGTAGTGCATGTGGATCCCGAATATGCATAATTAATTAATATACTGATCCATATTGATCTCATATTGATACAATGTAATTTTAAGATTGCAAAAAATTCTATAGTTAGAAATTGGATTATATTGCTGAAGATTCAAATATTTCGTTATCAATTTATTTATTTAGTCGTAAATGCAATTCCTTTTTTTGTTGAAACCTTATATTTTTTGGTAAAAACTTCAAGATCTTGGTTGACAGTTGTAATGCTTCATTAACAATTCATCTTTTTGTTGGAGATTCATCACATTGGCGGAAAATTGAACTATTTTAATGAAAAATGGTTTATTTTTTTATCGAAGATTAGCTTGTTTCAAATAAAAATTCAACGATCACATTTTTTGATGAATATTTATGTTTTTTATTTAGTAATCCGAGTATTCTGTTGAAAATTTGTGTTTTTCAGTGGAAAATTAATATTCTTAGTTAAATATTCATCTCTTCGGTTGAACTTTAACTGTTCTGTTGGAGATTTGTATTTTTCTGCATTTTTTTTATTTATATTGAAATCCTTTTTGGTTAAAATATCATCAATTACACTTTTTGTTGAGAATTCATCTTTTTCGTTTGAAAACTTAACTACCTGATTAAAAACTTAATTACTTGGTGGAAAATTAATTTTTTTTCGCTGAAAATTCAGTGTCGCATGGAAAATTCTACTTTTTTGTGTAAAACTAACGTCTTTTGTGTATTTAACCATTTTTTAAATAATTTATCTTTTTTTAGTTAATCTAACTAGTGGAAAATTGACATTTTTTTTTAAAATCAATTTTTTGAGCCGAAAATGTAACTATTCAACTACTTTGGTAGAAAATCAAACTATTCTGTCAGAAATTATACTATTTATTTGTTAAATTAAGTACTTGGTGTAAAATTAACTTTTTTGTTGAAAATTCATACCATCGGTTTACAAATTGATCTTTTTTTTTGTTGTGAAATTCATGTATTTGGTTGGAAATTTTATTGATAATTCGTCCTTTTTTCATTCAATTTCAGTGGTAGAAAATTCGCTTTTTTTTTGAAAATTCGTCCTTTTGAGCAGAATATCAATTTTCATAAGAAAAATCATCATTTTAGTTAAGGATTCAATCGTTTTGTTAGGAAGTCGTGTTTTTAGTTTAATGCAACCAGTTGAAAATCGTTTTTTTTTGTTAGAAATTTATTTTTCAGAGGGAAAATGTAACTATTCTATTTTTGGTCGAGAACTCATATTTTTTAGTTTAAAAACTCATCTTTTTCAGTTATGAATTCAATTATTTAGGTAGAAAATTCAAACTATCAATTTGAAAAATCAAATACGTCATGTAAAGTCAACTTTTTGTTGAAAATCTACTGCGTCAGTATAAAGATTCATCTTTTTTTTGTAAGATTCATGTATTTCGTTGAAAATTCATCTTTTTGGGCTAGAGAATTAACATTCTTTTTTGAGAATGTATCTTATTTCCTGTGGATCCAACTATTTTATTACTAAAAAGTCCTTTTTTCATTCCATTTCACTGGTGGAATTTCCGCTTTTCCTGGTAACGTAACTATTCCATTTATGTTTGATTTTTTCATTTATTTTTTTTATTGAAATTATACCCAACAGCCAAGGCCAATTACAGGGTAAATAGCTTAAATGTGAATTACATAATAATTATTAGTAGTCATTATTTCTTATTATATCAAATCTATGTTATTCTATCGCCAATATGTCGCTCATTAACATCTAGATCATACTGAATAATTTCTACGTGAGGTAATGAATTCTCTTACTTTTGTTTTAAATTCACCAAACGAAATTTCATAAATATGAATGTTAATGTTTTTGTTTCTATTAGTAAATGTGACAAATTCATCCATTATAGCGCACATTCTAAAGATAGGCGAATTCCTAAGTACATTGCTATTAGTTGCTGGCATATACAATGATTCATGTTGCCTGGAGTTGAAAGTCGGTTCTCTAAATAGTTGCTGAAGTTTATCTGAGAGATAAGCACAATCAATAAAATTTCTAATAATTTTGAAAACAAATATCAGGAGTAAGTAATTGTATCTTTCTTTCATTGTGGACATATCAAAATTCATACATAAAGTTAAATAGTCACTTCCCTGATGTGGAAATCTACCTTCCTTCTTAAAAAACAAAAATTTCAGAAACCTTTTTTGAATTTTCTCAATTGTGTTTATTTGATAACTTAGTTGCGGTTCCCAAATTATCGCGCCATATTCTAATTTTGATCTAACTAGAGAAGTAAACAGAGTTACCATAGCGCTTTTGTTATCAAATTGTTCACAAGAACTATTTTGGTGGAAAATGCAACTATTTGGTTAAGTATTAAACTAATTATGTGAAAAATTAAGTACTTGGTTGAAAATAACCTTTCGTCAGAAATTCATGGTATCGGGTGAAAAATTCAACTGTTTTGTTGAAAATTCATGTATTTTGTTGAAAATTCGTCCGTTTGAGCAAACAATTAATCTTCTTTTTTGAAAAATCATCAGTTTGGTTGTGGATTTAACTATTTTGTTAAAAATTCGTGTTTTTAGTTGAATGTAACCAGTTGATCTTTAGTTGAAAATTTATCTCTCTTGACTAAAAATTACATTGGTGGAGATTTATTTTTGTATGTTCAGAATTCAACTATTTCGTTGACTTATCTTTTTTATTCACAAATTTAAGTGTTTTGTTGAGAATTCGTCGTTTTGTATTGAAAATTCATACATTGCCTTCGTGCATACGATATTTTTTATAACAAATGTATGATTTCAGACATTTCTCGGAATACGGTCATGATTTTAGTCCATAATAGATTTTGAATGAAGAAGCAAGAAATTTATGTAAAGTTTTTCCAAATGTTTGAAAATATCGCGATTTCCACTTAAAGTCCCAAATTCATAAAAAGAGAATTACTCTGGAAGGATTACTCTAGCCTTTTTACCGTTTGGTGATAGTGAATTCTTTGTTTGACATAATTTTTATTCTGTGATAAAAAAGAGCAAAATTTTGCTGATGCCATAGAAAAATGTGAACAATTCTATGAGGATGCACAAATCTAATTTCAATGTTCCAATATTTAGAGAATTACTTCCTCATATTTTCGAGATATTGATATACTTTATTCTATGACATAGTGTGTTTAATCACATATATAGTAGACCATGGAAATAAAATCCTTATGGAGGAATCTTTTGGCATACTATGAATGAAGGTTAAAATACGAATATTTTTGTTGATGAAACGTCATCTCCGACCAGCATCGAAGCCTTTATGTAAAATAAGAATAAATGAAAACATAAGAAATTAAAATTTTCTGAAATTTGAAGATTACTTATCTACTTTAGAAAGTTTTTGATAATTTATATTAGTTTTAGACATAAAATACTTTCAAATTAGAAAAAAAATCTATAAAGAGAAGTAGAGTGCAAAAACAGTTAAGTTGAGAATCTTTGAGGATCAGCGTGCACGGAGATAGGAAAGCGTAAATAAAATGTTTGCTTGACAATTCAACGCAATATCTTTTCAAATGTGAAAACAAGTAAAACATAAAAACCGTTCAAGTAGATCTTGATGAATAACTAAGACACGGATAAAAAGCCTCTAATAATAGACTTTTTGGCCTTCACAAGATTTTAGATAACAATTCTCGCCTGAGCGAAAGCGATATTTAAGAAAAAGAAATATTTCTAAGGATATTCGATTACTGCTTTAAATGAGTCTTTCTGATGTAATCATCATTACTGCCATTATTACTATTCTATAGAAATAATGAAGTACAAAAAAAATTATGAAAAGAATAGTAGACAAATCGACATGCAAGTAATGCAAAATCTGTGTCTATTTTGTCATATTTCATAGTTCAAGTTCGATTATTACTTCTAAATTCAGAATACGAATACATAAGAATATTTTGTGAGACGATGGCGGATCGAATTTTGAGACTCATCATTATTAACCTTGACTTTTATCTCGAAAAAATCCTTTTTGGTCTGGAGTGACAAGTATCGTCTTGATAAAATTCAAACTACAAATACTGAATTACATTTCTTATCACTTCTAATATTTATTCAAAAGTGGAAAAATGCAACAATCACTATAAAGGATTTAAATGTATACAATTCATGTATGAAGACAACAATTTTAAATAAACCAATTCTATCGAATCGATCCTGATAGTCAAAACCCTGATGTTTATAGCCATTAAATAAATGAAGTTTCAGGATACAGGATCGATTTTGGCAAAAACTTGTAAAATTTGATTCATGTTCCTCTAAAGCCGGCTTGTTAATCAAATCTGTTTAATTTTCCTAGCAATTAGTTAAGTTTTAACGATTTTTATTCAGAGTGGCAATAATGTATCTCTTGTGTAAGCAAAAAGCTATAAAAAACAAATAAACTCCGTTAGATACTCAAGTGCATCCTTATTTAAGGCAAATCATTTTTACAAAGTTTGCTGAATAACTGAAATTCTCTATGGAAAAATGGAAGATGTAAAACCGAACTTTTTGAAATTGAAAACAGAAATCTGTTGAAAAGTAGTGCATGAAGACTACGAACGTGTATAAGTAAATTGGAATCCATTAATAACTTGTCATTTCATGATTATTTTTATTTCTCCTCACTTTATTTAAACAATCAGTAGACAATTTTTTTTAAATTGAGGCACTTTACATCACGTTTAGAATTTCAGAATACGACCTCCTTACACTGTCAATGGAGTTAACAATGTCACTCCTTAGCGTCGTTTCCTAAAAAATTTCTATTCTTGACATTTTCCATTTCGATAACCTTCTTTTAATTATTATATACATTACTAACATGAGTAAATATAATACATTCTTATCGAGCAATTAGTTGCTTTTCACTTCTTGGATAGGAAATATTTTGAATAATCAAATTAGTAACTTTCTACTAATCTTTTTGTTGAAAAGTAGCGCATGTAGATTCCGAATATACGTAATTAATTAATATACCAATCCATATTGGTCCATTACAGTTGAAGATTGAAAAAAATTCTTGGGTTGAAAATTAGATTATATGGTTAGAGATACAACTATTCCGTTGAAAATGTAATTCTTTTTTGATAAATTTGAGTAACTTGTTTTGGTCGAAAATTCCAACTTTTCATTTAAAATTTGTCTTTTTGAATTAAAATTTTTTTTCTGCCGTAGACAAGTCATCTTTTCTGGTTGAAAATTATCTCTTTCGTTGTCAATCTTTTTGCATTCTAAAAAGTTTGTCTTTTTGGCTTCCAAATTGTACTATTTGTATTCAATTTCTTTCTAATTCATCCGATTTGTATTCAATTTGTAAGTTCAACTATGTTGTTGAAAAAATATTTCTCTTGTGCTGGAAGGTTTAACTATTTCGTTGTGAATGACACTGATTGGTTAAATGCTATTTATTTGTTACAATTTCAAATGTGTGGTAAAAAATTTGTTCTTTTGGGTTAAAAATTTAACTGTTAACACTGCTGCATGAAAGATTTTAAGGTTGTAATTTGAGTAGTTCACAGCCATTTAGATGTAAAAAGGTTAAAATTAAGTAAACCAGAAAGTAAATTATTATTAGACAAATTATCATCACAAAGAAAATGTGGCATCTTTGGCCAAAAATCTTGAATGAGATTTCCGATAGGATTTTTGCGAGAAAACGATTCTGAAGCTTTCGAACCGATTTTTGAATAAGATTTGAAAATAATAATGTTTTCAAATTCACTTCTGAATAATTTGTTGCATAACCTCTCCCTTTCTACGCATCACAGCTCCTCGCTCTTTCGAAATAATGAAAACTAAAAATTCCGAAATAAACCACACTCGACAACTTGATGCAATATTTGAGCAGATACTTCGGTATTTTGTGTGCATTTGCTTCAATGTTAAAAGAAAAATTAATTTCTCGCGAAAGAGCGTATTGACATTTTTGGGTCCTTTGTGAATTAAAAAATATACTTTTCTCAAAATCAAAAAGGAATAGTATTTGCATGCAAATGAGACGTATGTAATATGTTTTAAAACGTGATAGCAAGTAAGGTAATCAAAAGTATTTAATTATGATTTGTTAATTAACAAAAGAGAAATACTAAATTTTGCCATAGTGAAACTGATATTCGAGAAAGATTTTGCCAATACCAAATTATGTTCTTATTGAGTCTTGGTGATGGGATATTCTTGAAAAGAATAAAACGAGCCAATAATTATGATTATGACGAAATTCACGAAATATTCATATTTTGAAGTATTTGATTTTGTCTCAAGCAGAAAAACTATACATAGTGGGAAATATTACTTATAACTTTCACTTGTTTCATACTTTTTTTCATAAAATTACTGAAAGAATACATTTTTTTAATGCGTATAAACTAAATATATATAATTTCTCGCCAATGGCCCTGCACTGCAAATTGAGCATATTGCATTTAAAATGCATAAGTCTAATGAAGCATTTATGTAACAAATTATTACTTCAAATTGCTAAACTACAAATTTTTCCCAACACACAAATTATACATAAAATGAGTGTGTTCGTGAAATGAACAAAGTTTTATTTTAGAATATTACAGTAACAAGTATAACCATGACCAATTTATGTATCTCTAGTATTATTTCCTAACGACGGCAACATTTATTTATGGCATGAAAAACCCTCAGTAATAATGACGCTGTGAATTCAATGTCCGTGAATTCAGCACGCCAACAATTAAATATCCAACTTTCGTTTAGTGGAATCGTTTGGTCATCGTTTAGTCATGTTTGGAAGTCAAATTTTGCGTTGGAACGGGAAAAATTAAGAAAGATATTAAGTTTTTAAAATTAGAGTTCTAACTTCAAGCTGCGGAACAAGTTTCGATTTTTTCAGAAATTCTTTTACCAATCGTTTGAGTGTCGTTTGGTCGCATTTCGAAGCTCACTTTTGACATTTGGAGGACGAAATTATGTGAGTTATCAAATAAAAAATTCATTAGCACCATTCTCGCGAGCGGCAGCTTCTCAAGTAGTAGTGACCCGCTTTGGTCAGCCATGTCCTTAAATATAATATGATGTGTCAGTCATGCCAGAAAATTTTTGGATTATCTAAATTTCCGTATATTTTCAAAATTTTCAAGATGTTCAAAATTTCTAAAATGTTCAAACTGTCTGAAATTATAAAAATTATAAAAATTTCTGAATTGTATAAAAAATCAAATTTGCTAAAATTTCCCAAATTTTCTAAAATTTGTAAAATATACAACATTTTTAAACTTAGCAAAATTTCTGAAATTCATGAAGTGTTCAAGATTTTTGAAATCATTTAATCTTCTCAATTTTTAAATTTCAAAAATTATTCAAATTTTTGAAACTTTCAAAATTTCTATAATGTTCGCAATTTTTCCAATTATCGAAATTTCTAAAATTTCTGGGAATACAAAAAGTTCTGCACTTTCTAAAATTTCCATAATGTCTCAAATATCTCAAAACTTCTAAAAATTGGTAATATTATCAAAATTTCTAAACTGTTGAAAATTTCTCAAATTATAAAAACGTCTCAAATTTTTATAAAACTCTAAAATTTTGAGAAGTTTTAATGTTTTAAGAAAATGTTATTATTCATATTCACCATAGATTTTACAAATTTTAGAACTTTTCAAGATTTCCTAAATTCATAAAAAAGTAGAAATAGTGATTTTAAAATTCCTCCATATATGCAGAAATCATACCTGCTTTACAGGAAACGCATCTCGAAAATACAACATTTCATATATTCGTTGACAATATCTTTTATATTTGCTTCTGCACATACATACTGCATCATATAACAATAATGATATAAAATTTGTAATAAAAACTAGTTTTACTGTATCGCAATGATATCAAAAATTTATTATTTTGATAACTACAAACAATTTCTTGTAATACAATATATTTGACCACACCGCCATCATGAGTACGAATTTAGAAACTTCGGACGATACATAAAATAACACTTTTTGCATGGGTTGTTAAATTTTTACTTAGGGTAGTTAGGGTATTCAGGATATTTATTTAGGGTACTCAGGGTATTTTAGTATCGACTTACTACCCCACGCATATTACCGGACTCCGTCTCGAAACCCTCTCGGGTTTTTTGATTAGGACTCTATGCAACCTATTTGCACTTATGATTGACTGGCATGATAAAAAATAAAATGTGACACTCGGCCCCTAAGTGGCACTTTCCCTCGTGCAAATTTCAGTATGAGTCTCGTGTCATCTACGCCTCGATTCCAACTCGTACTGTAACTTTCACACTCGGCCGAAAAAGTGTTACTTAGGGTTCTTGCATCACAAATAACTATTTTTGTACTAGTCATTTTCGATTTATGAATATTTGGTGTTTTCGGACCACCCTAATACACAGCAACTATATGTATATACGGCAGGTCCAAAAAATTATTCTGTTCATTTTTTGAAGTACGGCCCATTTTTAGTTTCAGTTAGTGAAAAAAAATATCACTGATTTTTTAGATTTAAAAAATGTTTAGATTCAGGGCATAGCCCTTAAAGTATTCCAAGGCATTAAGGTGCAGTAAATCCTTTAATTTAGAAACATTAGTGTAAGCTTTACAGAGGTGGTGTAAAACTGTTGTGCGAACAACCCCATGGCTGAAAATGACATTTTGTGAATAAATTCACCCTTAAATTAGACAAAACTCATTCCTCAAGATAACAACTTCCACTATATAAATATTGGAAATAATTCCCCTGAAACAAACATTGTTCCCCTTTTCATACTTTATAATTCATCACAAATTATATTTTCTTCCTTCCAAACTTTTAAGTTCAATCCATATTTCAAATGAGTATATTTAAATGAAAATTTCTTAATTCCCAAAATGTAATTTCTTATGAATTATTGTAGCTCAAAGGTGAAAAGGGGAACAACGTTTATTTTAACTTTCTTAATTTTCATCTTCTTCTTCATTTATAATGTGTTCTCAACGGGCTTACAGAATCTCTGTTTCTTACAAAACCATCTACATATTTTATATTATCTTATCCTTACCACTCACAAATGTTTACAACCATTCATATTAATTCTCATATCTAGCTACTTACTTCTATATTACGGATAGTGCAATTACGAAACAGTGAGTGGGCAATCAATATTTATTACATACTTTTCGTTTAAAATGTTCGTATCAATTTCATAAAATTCAGAAAAGACACTTACAAACTACATGGGAGTGTCTGAAGGGATTAGTTTTCGGCGAATCTGAGGATCAGTTCATAATTGAAATTAAATTTGTAGCCCTTGTGTTCTTCACACAATAGTTGTACATTACTTATCTAAAACATTTACGATTATTTTTGAAATGAGAGGATTCAATTAATTTTTAATTGGACTTTTTTTAACAAAGTGCGTTTCTGCTTAGTGTGGTTACAATAATTAATAAGTTGTGGCTGCCAATCATCCAGGGATGGTCCAGGAGGAATAACAACTAAGCGGAGGCGTAACAACCGTGCCAAAAGCTGAATGGCACCTAAGCGAAGTGTCTTGAACGGTGACTCTGGAATGGAAGCTTCTAATGAGTCCCCTAAGGGTTTACATTGTTCTTGTATCTCTTCCCTATTCCTTCACACACCTTCCACACACACACTTGGTGGTGGGAGGGGGACCTACAATTTATGGTGGGTTCCGAACCACCAAGAGCAACAGCCTTGAGTATTTAGAGTGGGTCCAAAGCCTAAGCCTTAACCCCCACAACCATCGTCCCACTTCTGGAACGGTGACTCTGGGATGCACAAACCCTTTTCCTAGCTGCTCGTTGAAACAACAATAACACCACCAAACCACCAAAAATTTGTAAAAGCTGTTCGGAAATTCAACATTTTCGTTGGAAGTTGAACTACTTTGTTAAAAATTTATCTTTTCGGTTAAAGATTCATATCTTTGTTTCAAAATTTAAATGTTTTGTTGGAAATTCGTATTTTTGGACTGCACTCAATTGTTCTTAATTTAAATTAAAATCTTGTTTGGTTGAAAATTCAACTATCTAGTTGAAGTTTGAACTCCTTTGTTAAAAATCCATTGTTTTTACGAAGATTCATCATTTCAGTTGCAAATTCACCTTTAGAGTGGAATACGCAACCAGTTTTTAAAAAATCTAAAACATAAATATTCCATTTTCATGTGAGAATTTATATTTTTAATTAAACATTTATCTTTTCTATTTGAAAATTCAACTATATGGTTAACAATTGATGTATTTTGTTGAAGGTTCAACTACTTTGCTGAAAATTCTTATTCTTTGGTTGAATTCAACGGCTTTTATTTAAAATCAAAATAGTTTTTAGTTAAAAAATAAAGTATCACAGCTTTTTTTACTTGAAACTTCATCAATTCTGTAGAAAATTCAACTATATAGTTCAAAATTAATCTTCTTTGTTCAAAATCCAATAGTTTTGTAGAGAATACGTCTTTTCTTATTGAAAATTCATAAACTTATTTTCCTCAGTTAAAAATTCAACTATTGTGGTAGAAAATTCAACTATCTGGAAACAAATTGTACCATTCATTTGAAAAAATTGTCTGTTTCATTCTAACTGGTAGAAAATTCGTCTTTTTCTGTTGAAAAATTAATATTTTAAGATAAAAATCTAACCGTTCCGTTTAAAAACTTTTTTTTAATCGAAAATTCAAATATTTGGTTGGAATATCACATTTTTTGCAGACGTATATTGTTGAAAATTCGTCATTCTCAATAGGAAATTAATCTTCCTTTCGGAAAAGTCATCTTTATGGCTGCGGATTTAAGTATTTTGTTAAAAATAATTCTCTTTTTGGTTCGATTTATGGCAAAAGCCCCAGTAATTTTGACCTTTGTCCCAGTATTTGTGACGCCAATTTTTTTGCTTTTTATGGAATTCAAATTATTTGAAATTCCATTTAAGATTCAAAACCGCTAAAATTAAATGGATTCTATTATTAAATATTACTTTTTACACATTTTTTTGCAAGAATATTCAAATTATAACCAAGTTTCACAATGATTGAAACTGGCACGAATACTGGGAAATTTACCTTAACTTGTCGCAAAATTGTCAGGCGGAAAATTCAACTGTGTTGTGGAAAATTCTTGTATTTTATTGAAAATTCATCTTCTTCTTTGAAAGTTCATATTTTTAGTTGAGGATTCAGATATTTGGTTGAAACTTGGTGTTTTTTATTTGAATTCAAATGGTTGAAAATTCGTTTTCTTTTTCGGGAAATTAATTTTTTAGAGTGAATATGTAGCTATTTCATATTTGGATGAAAATTTATTTTTTTATTCGAAAATGTATCTTTCTTCTAGTTGAAAATTTAACTATTTTGGCAGAAAATTCAACTAATCTTTAAAAAATCAAACTATTTAATTAACAAAAGTAGGTATTTGAAAAAAAATTTCCTTTTTCGTTGAAAATGCATAGTTTCGGGTGGAAAATTGAACTGTTGTGTGGAAAATTAAACTATTTGGTGTAAGTTTGAAAATTCAACTGTTTCGTGGAAAATTCATGTATTCTATTGGAAATTTATCTTATTTTTTAGAAGTTCATCTTTCTGCTTGAACATTCAAATATTTTGTTAAAGATTCATGTTTTTTATATGAATTCAACTGGTTGGAATTCCTTTTTTTGGTTGGAAATTAATTTTTCGAACAGAAAATGTAACTATTTTATTTTTGGTGAAAAACTTCTATTTTTAGTTGAAAAGTTAACGGTCTTTTCGAAAATACGTCCTTTTGCAGAAAAATTGAACTATTGTCTCAAAGTCTTCTTTCTGGTCAAAAATTCTAGTCACTGTATATAGAAGAGCTCATAAGAAACGCGTGAAACGCATAATAAACGTGAAATTCGTGGAAGGAGGGGGGCGGGGTAAAAAATATCCCAAAATTGGTAGCGTAATTCATGAATGACCCCTAAGGTTTAAAATCTATTTTGAAGGCATTTTTTATGGTATTTTGTTTCCAGGAATTTTGTCGTATCTCGCATTCTGCAGCTGTAATGTTGATTTTTTTCTTATCTTTATTTGATTTTTGATAGCTGAAAAACTTGAATATTGTTGCTACGGAAGTCTGACTGACGAACTTGACCTGTATTTTTCTACAACAGCACCATGAGCCCTTGCGTGGTTTTCCTCTAAAATTTTCTTATACGTAAATAAATTTCAATCTTTACAAATAGAATTTTACAGCACATAGAAAATTGATTTTTTTTCAACCAAAAATTCAACCATTACATTTCTAGTTGAAATTTCATAATTTCTTGTTGAAAATTCATGTATTTTGTCGAAAATTCGTATTCTTTCAGAGGAAGATTATCTTCTTATTAAAAATTTCATCTTTCTCGTTAAAAATTTATCTGTCTGTTTTCACTTTAACTATTTGCTTGAATATTCGTATGTTGTTTTTATTGCCTTGTACGGTTTTCTATCTATATTAAAATCTGTTTTGGTTGAAATATCATCAATTACACTTTGTGTTGGGACTTCATGTTTTTTGTTTGAAAATTCAATTACCTTGTTTGAAAAATCAACTACTTGGCGGAAAATGAATTTTCTTGTTAAAAATTCAGTGTCAGGTGCAAAATGGATCTTTTTTGTTCAAAATTCATGTGTCACTAATTTGCAAAATTAATTTTTTTTCTGTCTATCACATCTTGATATGATTTTTTCATGCACGGAAAGAAATTTTAGACAGTTGCAGCGTTCACAGTGGTAGAACAGCGCAACCACGATGTCAAAGCGACGGCAACGCCAACTTTGGGAACGTGTCGGCCTCATAAAGTTAGTACAGCGCTACTCTCTTCTATCAGGGCACACTGCTGTCCCTAAGTAGAGAACGCAGTCGACTAATGTTACTAAAGTAGCCGATTGGCGCCGATCTTAATTTTTCATCACAATTCACATTTAAATTATTTGACTTATCATTTACTGTACGTTTCTAATTCATTACGCATACTCAAGTCTTTAAATAAAGACACGAATGAGCCTAAAACTATACGGAACATCACTAAAATTTTTTAGGTTATGTTTTTTGTACACATCTGTTGTTAAATAATGATACTTTCATTTAATTTTTCAAAGCGAAGTCAAGTTAATCATTGTACTCTTTCCCCAATCAGAGTACTTAAAATATAATTTATTGTAGCAAGTGAAGAAAAATGCAATCCATCGATAAATTAATCAATCGAACCAAACATAACTGTTTTAGAATATATGAAGTCAGTCTCTTAATGAAACATGCACTTATAAATTATAATATTGAAAGAAGTATTTAAAATCCATGTAAGCATTAATATATACGTAAATATTATATTCAAACAAACATATCTATAATATACATGTTGTAGGTTATGTCCATTAGTTACCCCTAAAGATTTCGTGAAGGCTACGAAAATACTGATATTTTTTTAAAAACTGCTCCATTGATATTCCTTTCTGTGGAATTTACTACATTACAGTTATTTAAACTACTCTAAAACTTAAAAATAAAAGCGAGAGAAGCGCGAAACCACCCGTCTGTCTTTCAAAACAATGCGAAAGCGCGACTACTATACCACGTTTCAGGTCTGTTGCTGTTTCCAAAATTTGACGCAACATACGCGCCACACAGGGAACGTAACGTTCCCTGACTGAGAGAGCAGTCGTCATAAACAGAGGGGGCATTGTAGCCCTACACTTTAACGCAGCAGAGGTACGCGTGAGTGCCGCTGCTGTACAAAATTTCTTTCCGTGTGTATATTGGTCCACTAAACACGAAAATCACACACACAAATTTTTGCATAGAAGCGTTTTCGAGATATTAATGTTCGAAATTTCTTTTCTCAATTTTCAGAGTTGTTCTGTGGCTTTTGAGTATTTCTTGAGTTCTGATTGATTTTGGCAAAGAAATAGGTCGATAATTCACAAATCATTCTGGGAAGAATAAAAATCACAAATATTAGCCAAATTATCAAAATCGCTTGTATCTGAACTACTGGGCTCATCAAAAAACATTACAAACGAAAGTTTTAATTGACTTTCTATGCTGAAGTTTTGAGATCGGCTCAGCAGTTCAGATGCTAGCAATTTTAATCATTCGGAGAAGTTGTATTTTTTGAAAAAAAGAGGTCGATAATTCACATATCGTCCTGGAAAGAATAGAAATCGCAAATATTAGCCAAATTATTGAAATCGCTAGCATCCGAACTGTTGGGCCGATCTAAAAACTTCAAGAATGAAACTTATATAGGAAAAACTCTGAAAATTGAAAAAAGATTTTGAACATTGATATCTCGAAACCGCTTTCATTAAAATATGTTGAGTGTGTTTTCGTGTTGAGTGGGCCAAAGTACACAGGAAAATCATAGTGAGATATGGTGGTCAAAAAGGCTGCAAACTAGTGTATTTTGTGGATTCAACTATTTTGTTAAGAAATTGTCATTTTTATTCAAGTCAACTGGTACAACATTCACTTCCTTGGTTGAAAGGTTATTTTTAAACTAATAATGCAACTGGTCAATTTTTGTTTGAAAACTTATCTTGTTTATTTGAAAACTTGTTTTTCATTTCGAAACTAAGACTTTTGTATAAAATTAAACTATTGTGTTGACAATTATATTATTTATTTGAAAAATTCACTTCTTGGTGCAAAATAATTCTTGTTGTTGACGATCCCTAGCGTCGGTTCAAAAATTGAACTGTTTGGTGTGAAATTCATGTTTTTTGTTGTAAACTCGTCTTTTTGGGTAGAATATTAATCTTCTTTTTTGAAAGTTCATCATTTTGGTTGCGGATACAACTATTTTGTGAAAAATTCTCCTTTTTTTTCGTTTGATTGAACTAGAAAAAAGTTAAAAAAGCCAATTTTTCATTTGAAAGTTGATTACTTGGTAAAAAGTTAACTTCTTTGCTAAAAATGCATGGTGTCGGGTGGAAAATTCAACTTTTTTGTACAAAATTCATATATTTTGATGCAAATTCGTCTTTTTGGGTAGAAAATTGATCCTTCTTTTTGAAAATTCATTTGTTTTGCTTGTATTCCACTATACTGATACAAACTTGTCTTTTTTGGTTCAATATATCTGGAAGAAAACTCATTTTTTGGATGAAAATTTATCTGTTTGGGTAGAAAATTAACCTTCTTTTTTGAAAATTTATCTTATTTTCTGCCGATTCAACTATTTTATTAATAATTCGTCCTTTCTATTCAATTTCACTGGTCGAAAATGTATTTTTTTTGTTCAAAATTTAACTTCTCTATTTTCGTTTGAATTTTTGTAGATAAATTCAACAATTTTCGTAGAAAATTCAACTATTTGGTTAAAAATTAAACTATTTATGAGGAAAATTGAATAATTGGTAGAAGATTTACTTTTTGTTGCGAATTCATGGTGTTGGGTGGAAGATTCAACTGTTTTGTGAAAAATTCATGTATTTTTAGTTGAATTCAACCCGTTCGAAAATGTGTTTTTTTCTCTAAACATTTATTTCCCAAACGAAGAATGTAACTATTTCAATTTTGGTTGAAAATTCATCATGTTTAGTTAAAACTGATCTTTTCTAGTTCAAATTCCAACAATTTTGGTAGAAAATTCGACTTTTTTGTTGAAAATTAAACTATTTTCTTTTAATTAACTTCTTTACGTAAAATTATCTTTTTTGTTAAAAATCTGTTGTGTAAGTGTAAACATTGATCTGCTTTCTCGTGAAATTATGCATTTTGTTTAAAATTTATCTTTTAGCGTAGAAAAATAACGTTTTTTAAAATTAATCTTATTTTCTGTGGATTCAACTATTTTATTAATAATTCGTCTTTTTTCCTTCAATTTGACTGGTAGAAAATTCGCTTTTTTGTTGAAAATGTGACTATTCCATTTTTGCTGCAATTATTTTTTGAAAATTTCAATATTTGGTTGAAAATCAAACCATGTATGTGGACAATAAAGTTCTTAGAAGAAAATTCACATCTCTTAGAAAATTCATAGTGTCGGGTGGAAAATTCAACTGTTTTCTGGAAAATGTATGTATTTTGTTAAAAAAGTGTTCTTCTGAGCAGATAATTAATCTTCTTTTTTGAAGAATCATTATTTTCGTTGGGAACTCAACTATTTTCTTAGACGTCATCTTTTTAGTCGAAAATGTAATCGATTTGTTTGAAGTTCTTGCGTTTGTATTAAAAATTCATACATTCTTCATTGAAATTCAAGAGTTTTAAATTAGATTCAAATCAAACTCAAGATTCTATCTAACGTCCAATACTCAAGTTAATGTATAAAAAAATGATGCGTATTTTTATTTTAAATCGTAAACAATAACATGGAAAATAAATTTAATTTGTGGAAAAACGACATAAGTTGCAATAAAATGTATCATAAGATTTTCTTTTTGATAGGATGCGCACTTTTTTTTAATTATAAAAACAAGACAATGAAAACACTTTAGTTTCAATAGAAATGCACATTATGAATTAAAATATTATAAATTTATTGAAATGATACATTTTCCAGTGTAGCTGAGAATGAAATTTAATGCAAAATGAGAAACAAATATTCAATTAATCCTTAAAAATAAAATTTGTACTTTATTTTTAAATATCTGAATAAGCTGCCCATGCCGAGGTATGTAAATAAATATAGTATACATTTGATATAATAGAGTTGCACATAATCTAGAAAAGTTCGCATTTTGGACAAAATCGAGTGCGAAGCACAAGATACGTCATAAGAATGTGTTCGTTAAAGCCGAAGGAGCTTTAACAAAAGAGAATTCATAATCACCAAATTACAGTTGTCGCGATGCTTTAAACCCTGAATTTTGGAAGGCCTGCCCACAAATGTGTGAGAAATACAAATCAAAATTTTCAAGAACAAAGCTACCTGTAAGAAAGTTTATGTGCCTTATTCTTTGTAAAAATATAACGAAAATAGTGTTTTTTTGAAATCAGTTTCAAATGTTACAACTAAATAAACAATGTTTCAAAAAAATTTTTGGGGAAAGAGAAATTTCCTTCAATGTTTGAAACCTTGTAAATAAAAAAAAAGTTTTAATGAAGATTTTAAGATTGATAAGTGAAGTAAGAGTGATAATTTTGCTGGCAAACAACACAGTGTAACCAGATAAATATTGAATTTCATTGAAAACCACCTAAAAAATGTTACAGGCATCACTGCATCTCTAAAAAGGTTTTCCGATGAGAAATACATTATAGGGTGGGCCGAAAGTAACAAATTCCGGGACTCAAAATCGCTACAATGCGAAAAATTAGCATATTGGGGTCCTAAAAAAGTGAAGAATTAATTTGAACTTGATAGCCATGCAGCTTAGTTACCCGCGCTGAAAAAAATGTTTAAAAATTTATTTTTTCTTGAGTCTCTAAAAGTTGTTGAGTTTTAATTATTTTTCCATATCTGAAGGTCAATACTAAAGTCTTTCCAATTTTTCGCGGATTTTAATGAAACATTTCCTTTGAGATAATTCTTATTTAATTCACCCCTTTTTTCGGAAAAGAATTCTTAACGCTTTTATAAAATCGTGACAAATTTTTAAAATCCTGATGATGAAATATAATTGAAATATCTTTGTAACATGCGGTTGAAAATACTTCTGAGCATATACGTAAGTTTTTTTCAGTATATAAAAAAATACACACTAGAAAAAGTATCGACAAGATCCAGGAATCGAAAGTAACATAAACATAAAAAATTTAACAATACGTTGTATATTCAATTTTTAATCCTGGGACATGGCGATTCTTGCCCTAGTGTATTATGGTCACTGGAAAGTTGTCAAGCACTCGAAAAAGCTCTGGTCCTATGTACACAGGTGTTAAGAATTTTTTCCGAAGACAGGGGCGAATTAAATAGGAATACACCGAACTCTCGGTTTCAGTCCAGTGTCGGGGGTTGTCTTCGGTCCCAAATCGGGGGGATCCAAACGTAAACAACCGTTGGCGAGAGACATTGCAACAAGAGTCGCAATTGTTCTCTCTCCTGAGACAACAGTTCTAGTAAGGCGGAAACCCGGGGGACTAAAAACGAGAGTTTGGTGTAAGAATAGGAATAATTAAATAGATAGATAGTTATATGAATAATATATGAATTGATAAAATATGTAAAATATAATAAATTAAAAAACCAAATAGGAATAAAAGGAGCCCCGGTGCAAGCCGTTCCTATAAAATTTCGCTTGACTCAGTTCGTTGATAGCGGGGTCCAAGGGGTCGAGAAAGAGGCCAATAATATCTATATTTTCATAAAATATGTCCACGTAGACAGAGTAGCAGGGGGGGGGGTGTTCTTAAAAATTCCACGGCTGTCCACGAGGAGGGCGGGGGGGGGGGGGTCAAAAAGTGGTGAAAAATTGTCCACGTGGTATATGGATGACCCCTAATGATGAGATACTCTTGACAAGGAGAAAACGAGACAATGATTATGATTTAAATGAAATTCCTGAAATATTCATATTTTGAAGGAATTCATATTATCTCAAGTCGAAAAACTATGCATAGTGGTAAATATTATTTTTAACTTTTATCAGTTTTATACATTTTTTGTATAAGATAACTGGAAAAGGACATAATTTTTTTCACTATGTATGAACTATATATGATTTTTCTGCCTGAGGTCCTTAGCTGGACATTGTACATTCTAAGCACTAATGTAGTGAAGCATTCATGTAATCATTTATCACTCCAAATGCAAGTTTTGCTGAACTGAAAATTTTCTCTTGACAAAAAAATTATATGAAAAAAAGCGTATTCGTTAAATAAACACAGCCTGTGTTCAGAATATTACATTCACAAGTGAAACCATTTCCAATGTATGTACCTCTAGTGTTATTCCCTAACGTTAGCAACATTTACTTAAGATATGAAAAATCCTCAGTAATGATGACACCGTAAATTCAGCGCATTTGTAGTTGTAAGAAAAAGTATAAAAGGGCCTTCACGTTCAACCAGGGTAACGTATTCTTTCGAATTTTCTTCAAGAACATTTTGGAAAAATAAAGGTACGTACGATTCTTCTCAGCTGTACTACTATCAGCTTAATCATAAAATTTAGGATTTTATTATTTTATAAATTTGCAAGATATTTCTAAATTAAAAGTGTTTTAGAAATCTACTATTCAACTCATTTTCCATTGTTCAATAATATTGAAATATGATTCCTGCCGTGCAAACTAAAAAGATACATAAGTGACATTTTTATGAAAAATGTGTTTTTGGTATCACTGGATTCGTAAGAGCAAGCTGCATCTAACTAGCGTAATACAAGTTATTAATTATTAATATTTATTGCAAAAAACGATTGTTAAAAACTGAGGAAAGTCGAAAAATTTGAAAAATACAACAGAAAAAGATACACAAAGCACTTTGCGTGTCCCAAAATTTGTACACGGCATCTAATACGTCATCATCATACAAATGAAAAAGAACCTAAAGTGCTTTGTGTCTTTTTTGCCTTGTAAAAGTGACCGAGTGCGGAGCGTATTTACAAACGAAGACTCGCTTGCCCTTGCGTATGTTTTTGCTTTGTAAAATAGCTCGAGCACTGATCCGAAATCTAAGGGAAATAAGTCCCGGCTATTTTCGGTACTCTTCGGAAATCTTCGGACTTTGGAGTTGCGGGACGAGCGACAGCCAGCAAGAGCGCGTGATAATATAATATATAATATATTATACATATAGATTGAATGTATACATTGTTCGCGTGAAATTTATTTTTCTTCTACGGCAAAAATATGTATTTGGAATAAATATACGTACAATTTTATGATTGTACAGTAGGGTGGTCCAAGAAACGCTTTTCGAGCTACAGGGCAAGCAGTACCCCCCCAAAAGTTTCCATTTCCGGAGAAAAAAAATCCCTAATTTTTTTTCAAAATTCGAATATTAACACGTGCCACCGGGCACTTCAAAATCCCACTTAATTAACATGGGGAGATTTTGGATTTTAGAAAAATTGAACTCATACTTCAGGGTTTGATCGAAACGTGCCAAACTTTTCAGGGATTGAAGAGGAGTACCTATGAAATAAAAGCATACTAATAACTTTTATTTTTAACCCACCCTTAACC
>CAKNXH010000067.1:184063-207932 GCA_932178445.1 Andricus quercusramuli | reverse complement strand
TAATAACTTTTATTTTTAACCCACCCTTAACCTCCCCCCCCCCCACAGCGCCCCAAATATTACCCAAGAATAAAAAAACTACATTTTTACGTATTATTGTTCCTTTTTAGCCATTTCCATCGTCTTTTTCATACAAATAATTTAAACAAATGTAACTTATTTAAACAATTATTTATTCCCAAAAAATGTAAAAAATAATCGTATTTTCTGATTGAAATGTAATAGTTTGTCATTTTTTGGAGTAGTGATTTTTTTAAAAAACATTATGTAATTATTTAAACAATAACGTATTGTTTATTCTGAACATTCATAAAAATTGACCCAGAGGTTTCCAGTTTTTTCTCAAATTGGTATCCTATGCTACTTTTTGTTAAATAATTATATAATTTTGACACATATCTTTCAATATTTGATAAATTTCTATTTGTTTAAACAACTTTGATTTGCTTAAGCAGTTTTTTATCGATAACTTTAAAAAAATAATATAAATATAATTAATTTTCTGACTTTATAGTGTATAAAAAGAATATATTAACCATTTTTCAATTGTTTGAACAAATATAATTTGTTTAAACAATTTTTTTCCCAAAATATTTTTTAAATCGTATTTTCTGAATCAAAACTAATATTGAATGACTTCGAGGAGTAATAAATTCTGTTAAAAACGTCATGCTATTGTTTAAGAAATTTTTATTAGTTAAAGCAATTTTTTATTAAAAAATGTGGATCAATAATATAAAATATTAAACATGGAATTATCTTCGTAAATATATTTGGATATATATTTTTTCTGTCTTCCAGCATGTCAGATTGATATTCATTAGACTTTAAAATGCTATAATGAAATATAATCTAAATCCATTTCATATGCAGTCTAATCATGGAGAATTATAAAGAAAGCAATGATAAATGCACTTTTGTAATTCAAATTTTATTATGACTTTGATGATTTATTTAATAATGCGCCAAAGAACATATAAACCATCCATACTCAATTTGAAGGAAATTTGAAGAAAAAAAAACAATAATTAATTTTATAAACAATAACATGAAGTTTTTACCATAATTTATTACTTGCCCTCTAGGGTGAACAAAAATTTTGCAATGCATTTTTGGACCACCCTATTGTACAATTTCGATTAGTGTCGAAATGCATACCTCTCAGACTTTCTCTCAAAATATTTCAAGTTATAATAAATTTGTAATGAATTTTAATAAATTTCTTATATGATAAATTATATCAAGATATGTATAAGTTTTAAATTACTACATTTTCTAAATGTTAAGTAGCCGCAAATGCATAATTTTCACATTAACAATAAGCGAGATTTATATGAGAATTAGTGCGACTAATCCTTTTGCAATTATTTTCTATTAAAAAATAATTTAAATCTGAGATGCGTCGATAATTAAAACGTACATACTTGTACGAAGAATATTTAATAATATACTTCGTTATTCATACTTTCTGATAAAATAATCAACAATGTGATTTTGAATTACCAAAAACTTAAATAAATGGTTTACTGCAATAATTTATACCCTTTTTTGGCCCCTTCTGCAACATTGAAGTTACGTAAAACGGATGACTTTTAAATATTTATTTGGGTTCAATAATTACACTTTATCTACAAAAATGCAGATGCCTTGAAGCAAAATTAATTTTTTGTAATAATTTAGGTATTATCAATTCATCTAGTAATCCAGTCAAACTAGACAAAATAGCCATTTTTTCGAACACCATAATATATATCCTGTATTTTTTTGCTTAGATTGTTTCTCACAGGTAAGATATAACAATGTAAGAAACTTTTTTGTAAAGCATAAAAAAAACTTCAATTTTCCTATGGACAATTTAGTAGACATAAGTAGACATAACAAATAAGTTAATTTTCAGTTAGAGCATTTGATCAAAAGATAATTTTTCATAAAAACTAATCTGATTTTTCCTTTCTTTAAACACAAATTGTTAACACAATTTTAGTTTACGTACATCAGATTCGACAAAATTCATTAAGCCATTCGAATTCATTAAAATAATTAGAATTCATTTGATGGATAATATGTTGAAATTCAAGAATTTTAAATCAGACTAAAATCAAATTTAAAATCCCATTTAACGTTCAATAATCAAGTCAATTTACAGAAATCCTGAAAATATATCAAGAATTCAACGATCAAATTTGGACAACCACCACAAAATACTCCTATTGGATAGTATGTTTTTCTACTTAATTTGTTATTGTATTTTATTTTAGCAAGTTTATTTTCATTTAAAGAATTATTTTATCACCAAAAATTAATTTTTTTGGCACTATATTAATAACAATAAAACAGCGCAAATACTATTTCATGCGAACATCAGGATATTTGGAATAAGCTGATCGATATTATATATGACACTAGGACCAGCCCCCACCACCCTACATAGTGTCCCTTACGTATGTTTTTCTGTTGGATTTCGAGGCCGCGCTCGATCTATGCGATAAAGGCACTGTCCGCAAGTGACTTTGTGTTCTTTTTGCCTTGTATTTTCGACTTTCCGTGACTATTAAAAATACGCAAGTCCATTTTCTAATAAAAATTGTTTAAAAAATCAATTTTTTATTGCAAAATATGAAAGAGCACAGTAATTTTACCCTAATAGTGTATATAGATTATTCAAAATATTATTCGATATTAGAGTTCTTTGGGCAAACAGTTTTTCTCGATTTTCTCAGTTCGAGTGAGATTGGACTTATGTATCTTTTTAGTTTGTACGGCAGAATTTGCAGTAGAGAATAAAAACTAATATAAATTGAACTGGATCGTTCTTTGAACGCATAAGAGTATCAGTTACTCAAATTTTCATTCATCAAGAATTGTCCTTGAAAAATAATAATCGTTCCTTTCTTTCTTATATTATCGTAGATAATAAATGATACCCAATCTCTACAAATAACAAATTATACAAATAAATAATTATGTAAAGAATAAAACACTAGTGAGACTTCTATATACGTAAAATCTTCACTTATTTTTAAGTAGTTCGATTTGATTTTTTGCAGATGCATAGGTTAATACTTCTTCTTGGAATATGCTCAGCTTTTGCTCTAGGCAGTAAGATGCCAGCATCATCTAAAGTACCTGATGAAAAGTGTGGGAGTAAGCGATATATCATCTTGTATTAATTAAATCTAAAAAAGAAAATTGCATTATATATATATATATATATATATATATATATATATATTGCTTTTCTACGCTACATCTTTTATTTTTATTTCCCAGAAATCATTGGTTGCTACTATTCGATTAACTCAGCAAATGGTCAGAAAGGACTAATGACAAAGGACATTGATGTACATATTTGCACTCACGTATTTTACAGTTCTTTCGCAATTAATGAAGACGCTGGAATTGAGGAGCCGTTGTCAGGTAATAAAGGATATCAAGATTTCAACAATATTCGGAAAAAGAACCCAAAGTTAAAAACCTTAGCTACAATGCAGATCCTCGGCGACGAAGCAGATGATGGACCTGCGGTAACTTTCAACAACAAGTAAGTTTTATATTTGCATCCATGCTTGGAAACATAATTCAATATCACTAAGATTTTTAAAATCTAATCTAAGAATCACAGAAAATCAAAAACTTTCATGTTCCATCTGCAAATGGCTCACATCGTCAATCCTAATGTCGGAGATATTTCCATTAATTTGCACAAGTTAAAAAAATATTAATCAATTTTGAGCTCCTGATGGAAAATCATACTTCAATCTGTCTTCTGTCTGGTGGGATTAGGCTCGTGCACAGAGAAAACATTGCGCATATTTCTAGATAGATATTAACCCAAAATTTATACGCAGCAGATTTAGGCCAGAAAACTTTAGTTTGAAGAAAATTGAATAAAGTTTTCTTGGCTATGACGGAAGTGAGGCATAAAAAAAACGCAAAAGTTATTTCAGTCCTTTATGAAAAGAAAAAATATGACGTTTCTTACTTCGCACCTATTGAGTTCGTTCTAGGTATAAAATATTAATTTGTTCTATATTTTACTTTACAGACCTTTTCTCGATCCGCATTTGAGAGAAAAACTTGTTAATAATCTTGTCAACTTTGTGAAAAAAAACGGATTCAATGGTATAGACATCGACTATTCAGCACCACCTCAACGTGATCGACGTCCTTCTGATAAGGAAAATTTTGTTTTACTCTTAAAGGCACTCAGGAAAAGATGCGACAAAGAACATCTCATTTTATCTGTGAAAGTTGATCCCATGGAAGCGACTGCTGAGATATTATATGATATTAAAGGAATATCCACGTATGTGGACTTCATTAATTTAGAGACATATAATTTTCACAGGGAATATTTTCGGGAGAAGACCATTGGCCATATTTCTCCACTGTATCAGTCATCAAAGGAAAATGCAGAGGAACGTAAAAAAAACATTGTAAGTTCATTCTGAATATTCTTCGAGTATCATGAACTTCAAATTCAATTCTTTCAAACTATGCTAACCACTTTACTCAGAGTTATTATTTTCCAAAACATTAGCATTTGAAAATTCACAATATACAATTAAAATTATTCCCTAATTTTTCAAGTAGAAATATATTTCCTTTAAATTGATATACTGATTTTTTAATCAATACATTTCGCAGGATTATGTTGTGAAATACTGGATTCGGAAACATGCTCCAGAAAGCAAGTTGATACTAGGAACTTCTGCTGAAGGAGCATCCTATACTCTGGCAAACCCAAAAAAATTTGGTAGGGGCGCACCAATGAGTCTTGAGAAGCTACCACAATATTTTATAACAGCCACATATAGCGCAATTTGTGACGCGGTAAAAAAATGGACATATTTCTACGACGAAGAACAGCAAGTGCCATACATTCACAAAAAAAATGAAATTATAGCCTTCGATGATGATCGGTAGGTCTTCAAATAATTTTTTTTTTATGTATCTTTAAAGCTATGGACCAGAGTACTTCACTTCGATGTTTATTTTCAGTTCCCTCAAGGTAAAGGCTCAATACATTCTGGACAAGCATCTTGGAGGTGTCATGGTGAATAAAATAGACGAAGATGATTACGATGGACATTGCGGAAAAAAATTCGCACTTTTGAAAGCTTTGAGCGAAGTTCTCAGAAACAAATGTTAATTTTTTGTATAAATTCAATTCGGTGAAATAAAGAATTTATCACATCTCTAATAATGCATATTTTTCTGACTTATTAATTATAAAGTGACTGAAATTCATGTTCTCACATTCTCATCCTAATAAAAAGATATGACTTTGATGTAAAATTTGACTCTGTCGGTTTTCATCAAATCTCTCTGTTTTGATACCCTCTGCGTCAGAAAAACGACTTTGATAATAGACAATAGAACTATCCACTAAGAATTTGATATTTTATAACCAATTTCACCTCAGGGGTTAGCGACAATCCCTACCGCTCAATCATGCAAGTGAAATTTTAGGTTAAATGATCTTGAAAAACTTTAAAAGCGCTCCTATGCACCATCAAGTGAAAGTTTTTCACCCTGATGATAACCGAATTATCAGAGAAATTGTTGGAGGAAGTGCTGGTGCGACTTTTGTAAAATAACAAACATTTTGTCTTTTTATTATATCCATCATCTACCGTCTCCTTACATTCAGGAAAAATTTGGTTGATTTAACAAAAATTTGGTTCAAGTACAATAAAAATATGGTCCACCAAAGTTTTGGTTCATTTCATCAACCGTTGGTTTGATTCAATCAAACATTTTTTTGTTTTACCCTAATCTTTTTGCAGATGGAATATCTGGTAGACTCAAACAAAAATTTCGTTCGGGTCAAATAACTATTTTTCAGAATAAAACAAAATTTTTTTGATTGAACCCCATGCTGATAACAACAAGTAACTTTACTTAGCAATAGGAAAGTCGATTACTGCATCTGTGACAAAGATTCCAAATATGCTCATCTCCACATACGTGTATGAATATATACTTGAAGTCCCAAATTAAGGAAAGAGGATTATTCTGGACGATAATGAACTAACACGTTAGTTTTTTCACTTTTTTGTGATGGCAAATTCTTTGTTAGCATAATTTTCATCGTTTGATGGAAGAAGAGAACCATTTTTCTGATTCCATAAAAAAATGTGAATAATTTTATGAGCATGCACACATTTTATAATAATGTATTTACATTTTTCCTATCATTCATGTAGTGTTGCCTTCAAAAGTTGCACTTCCACTTTTGTTAGTTCAAATTTTGAAGGGTATATTCAAAATGGTTAAATTTTATTTTCTTATAAATTCGGAACTGTTTACTTCACAGTTTACAGTAATTATTAAAAATGTATTGCGGGTTATGAAATTTTAAACACGTATCTAAATCATCTGTTACTTTTCTTGCCATGTATTCAATATTTGCCATCTGTTAAATGTGAAAATAAGGAAATTAGGTATAGGTTTCGAATAGTAAGTAGAAAAATATACGAAAGTTGAATTTGATTATTTCTTCTAAATTTAGAATTCGAAAACATGATAATATTTTGTGAGGCAGATAGCGTATCCCATTCTCAGGCTGATACGTGTAAGACTCCAACACTTACCCAAATGGCTCATTATCATTAACCTTGACTTTTATCTCTAGAGGCTCCTTTGCAGCTTGGAATAATGAGTATCGTGTAGTTAAAATTGAAATTAGAAATACTGAATTACATTTTCTATCAGATCTAGCATTTATTCAAAAGTGAAAAAAATGCAATAATTAATATACAAAATTTATATACAATTTATTTACAAGGACAACCATCTTAAATAAACCAATTCTGTAGAATGGATCCCAATAGTTGAAACACTGATGTTCATAGCATAGTATACATGATCAACAAATTTTTATAACAATACTACGATGAAGTATTTACATCATGGTGGTTTTTAGCAAAAATTGAAAATTTTAGTAGCTTTTTTTGAAATGGGAGATCAAAATACAGCTCAATTCAGTGGAATGTTTACTAACATTTGTTAATTAATTTTTCTTAAACATTTGTTTTTTTTTTGAGAAATAAGGATTTTTTTTCTAAAAATTCATCGAACTGACAGTTTATTATCTTGAATAACATACATTTATATAAAAATATTCTCCAATTCCATAAAAAATAAATCACTATGAGAAACTGTCAGTTCAACGAATTTTTGGAAAAATCCTTCTTTAGACAAATGGAATTTGTGTGAATATTCAAAAATTAATTAATCAATGTTGTAAAATGTTTCACTAGACCAACAATAATAATTTTTATGAAGAAAAATAATTCAAAAAACAAATTATTAACACACATTACAATTGTTTAAATAATTGAAAATTAATAAATTATTATTAATAAATATTCCACTAGACAAATATTAATAATTTTTAGGAAAAAAACGAATTTTTGAAAAATAATATTAAACAAATTCCATTTTTTTAAATGATTGAAAATTAATGAATTATTGTTAATAAATATTCCAGCACTGAATTTCATACGTATTCAATCTGATGCTTATTCAAGGCAAATAAGTTTTACAAAGTTTGCTAAGTTATTGCAATTTTCTATCAAAAATAGTGAAGTAGCACATGAGGATCCTCAATATGCATAATTAATTAATATAGTTATCCATATTGATTCCATATTGATCCATTAGAGTTTCAAGATTGCAAAAAATTCTCAAGTTGGAAATTAGATTATATGGTTAAAGATTCAAATATTTCGTTAAAAATTTATTTATTTTGTTGTAAATGCAATTTTTGTTTGTTTGGATGAACACTAATCTTCTTGGTGGCACATTCAACATCTTGGTTGAAAGTTGTAATGCTTTATTAACATTTTATCTTTTTGTTAATGATTCATCACATTGTCGAAAAATTGGACTATTTTGATAAAAATTCGTTCATTTTTTGATCGAGAATTAAATTGTTTCAACTAAGAATTCAAGTATTACATTTTTAAATGAAAATTTATGTTTTTGAGTGAAAAATTCATGTATTCTGTTGAAAGTTCGTGTGCATTAGTGGATGATTAATCTTCTTAGCTGAAAATTCATCTCTTTGATTTAACTTCAACTGTTTTGTTGGAAATTCGTATTTTTCATTGCATTTTCCTGTTTTTTATTTATATTGAAATCCTTTTTGGTTCAAATATAATCAATTGCACTTTTTGTTGAGAATTCATCTTTTTTGTTTGGAAACTACTAACTGGTTGAAAAATTAACCACTTGGAGGAAAATTAATTTTTTTCGTTAAAAATTCTGTGTCGCGTGGAAAACTCTACGTTTTCCTGTCAAACTACTGTCTTTTGTGGATTCAGCTATTTTTTTAATGATTAGTCTTTTTTGTTTAATTCAACTGGTAGAAAAATAACGTTTTTGTTGAAAATCAATTTTTTAAACTAAAAATATAACTATTCAACTGCTTTGGTAGAAAATCAAACTATTTCGTTAGAAATTATACTATTTATTTTGATAAAATAACTATTTGGTGGAAAATTAACTTTTTTATTGAAAACTCATACCGCCGGCTTACAAATTGGTCTGTTTTTTCTGTCAAATTTGTGTATTTATTTGAAACTGCATCCTTCGGGGCAGTTTCATCCTCTTTCTCGAAAATTCATCTTATTGGCTGTGGATTTAACTATTCTGACGAAAACTCATCTTTTTGCTTCAATATATCTGGAAAAAATTCATTTCTTTGTTGAAAATTAATTTTTCGAACTGAATTTAGTAGAAAATCAGCATAAAAATTGATCTGTTTTGTTATTGTTTGAAAATTCAATTTTTTTTTTAAATTTGTAGTTTTTGTTGGAAAATTGTAATGCCTTGTGAACAATTATTGTATTTTGTTGAAAACTCTTCCTTTTGAGCAGGAAATCAATCTTTTTTTTTGTTTGAAAAAGCATCATTTTTGTTATGGATTCATTTATTTTGTTAGGAATTTGTGTTTTCATTTAAATTCAACCAGCTTAAAAATTAATTCAACTGTTTTGGTACAAAATTCAATTTATGTTGAACATCAATCTATTGATTTCGAAAATTAAATAATTCATGTACAAATTCATCTTCTTGGGTAGAAAATTGACCTTCTTTCTTGAAACTTCATCCTATGCTCTTTCGATCCAACTATTTTATGAATAATACTTCCTTTTTCCATTCAATTTTGCTGGCAGAAGATTCGATTTTTTTTTTTGAAAATGTAACTATTCCATTTTTATTTGATTTTTTTTAATTCGACTATTTTGGTAGAAAATTCAACTATTTGGTTGAAAATTAAGCTATTTATGTAAAAAAATCTAGTACTTGTTAGAAAATTCACTTTTCGTTACAAATTTGTAGTCTTGTATGGAGAACTCAACTGTTTTATGGAAAATTAATGTATTCTGTTGAAAATTCTTCCTTTTGAGAGGAGAATTAATCGCCATTCTTGAAAAATCATTATTTTTCTTGGGGTTTCAATTATTTTGTTAGAAATTCGCGTTTTCAGTTAAATTCAAACATTTGCAATTTTTTTTTTAATTTATCTTTCAAACGGAAAATATAACTTTCCCATTTTTGGTCAAAAACTCATCTTTTGCAGTAGAAAATTTAACTATTTTGGTAGATAATTTTTAATTTTCTTAATTCTTAATTCTTCTTAATTCTAAATTTTGGTAATAATTTGTTGAAAATCATACTGCTTATTTAAAAAATTAACTACTTCCTGTAAAATTAACTTTTTTGTTGAAATCCGTTGTGTCAGGGTGAAAATTAATCTGTTTTATTGTAAAATTATGCATTTTGTTTGAAATTCGTCTTTTAGTACAGAAAATTATTTTTTTTTCATTCATTTTATTTTCTGTGGATTCAACTATTTTATTTATAATTTGTCTTTTCCCCTACAATCCCACTGACAGAAAATTTACATTTTTGTTAAAAATGAAACTATTCCATTTTTCTTGCAATATTTTTTTTTGAAAATTCAACTTTTTGGTTAAAAATTAAATAATTTGTGTGAAAAATAAAGTTCTTGGAAGAAAATCCACATTTGGTTGAAAATTCATACTGTCGGCTGGAAAATTGTACTGTTTTCTGAAAAATTAAAGTATTTTGTTGAACATTTGTCCTTTTGAGCAGATAATTTATCTTCTTTTTTGAAGAATCATCATTTTTTTGAGAATTCAACTATTTTGTTAAAAATTCGTGTTTTCAGCTGAATTCAACCAGTCCTAAATTGTTTTTTTTTTTAAATTTATTTTTAAGTGGAAAATGTAACTATTCCATTCTTGGTTGAAAACTCATACTTTTTAGTTGAAGATTGATTTCTCTTGACTAGAAATCACATTCTTAGTAAAGATTTATTTTTGTAGGATCAAAATTGAACTTTTTTGTTGCGTTATATTTTTTAGTCGGAAATTTAGCTGCTTTGTTGAAAATGCTTGCTTTTGTATTGAAAATTCATACATTCATTATCAAAATGCAAAATATAAAATCTTTCGTTGGAAATTAATCTTTTTAGTTGGAGAACTGAATTGTACTTGGTTACAAATTTGAATATTTTGTTGGAAATTTAATCGCAATTCATTTAAAGATCAAGTTCAGCCATACAAAAGTGTCAATAACTTATTCAGTATCATAATATCTGTCAAACGATGCTTCTAAATTCCTTGTTTTTTTAATCAAATATCCTAATTAATTGACCAGCTGAAAAGTATTTTTTATTACACCAAATTACTTAGAACTAACTTTTTTTTTCATTCGATTCAATTAGATTAATATATGTTCATAATTAATTTACTTCACAGTTTACAGTAATTTTTGCTTAAATATTGAAGAATATCATATTTTTATTTCATTGAGTTGAAAATTTGCTAAAACTGTCAATGGTCAAAATAAGACAATCAAGTGCATCATTTCTATTGACACTTCAAAATCAATTAAAACATTTCAACGACCAGAAAAACTACATATGAATTATTTGAGACCCATTAAATTTTGAATAATATTCCTCAGGGCCGCTAATCAATTAGAGTCTGTCAGGCTGTTTGCGTCTGAGTTATGATCTGTTTTTCTAAATATAGGTTTCGAATAATGAGTAGAAATGTATATGAAGATTCCATGTGCTAAGAGGTAACTAAAATAGTCGAGCTTAAAAATCCGAAATCTTTATCATAATTCATAAAATATGACAAAAAGGCTGCTTTCTTAGCTTGTTTTTTCAATTTATTGTAATGACCAGTGAGCCTTATTTATGTATGTTATTGATCAAGTTATTGTGCAATTCAAATTGAAATCATGAAAACTGATTGACATTTTCTGTCATTTCTAGCATATATACAAAACTGAAAAAAAGTAGTAATACTTCTACAGAATTTGAAATCAATTTTTGTAACAAGAGAAGATTTTGCTTATTTAAACAAAAATTTTGAATAATTTTATAAGCATGCACAAATGCAATATTAATTTTCAATGATGTAGTAAATGTTTTCTTTGTTTTTTCGGAAGAGATAGTGACATGAGAAAATTTCATCATATCTGCAGATGGCATGATTTTCACCTAATTTTACAAATAAACATGTAGAAATGAAGATTTAAAGCCTTATCAGATATTTTCATATATTCCGTTATATGAAATACTTTGTTGAATCACACATATATATTGCGTATAGAAAAGAAAATCTTTAGGCAGAAATCTTTCTTCATACGAGGAACAAAGCTGTAAATAACAATATTTCAGTTGATTCGACGACATGTTTGTCCCGTCCCGAGGCTTCAATTGTATAGTGCGTAAGATTTTAGGAAATAAATCTTGTTGTTGTTGAAATACGAAATATGTGCGTAAATAATAATGTATTATCAATTCATGTAAGCGCACTGAAAACTAACTATTTGAGAAAAATTTAAAAACTGGAAGGTCATGATTAACGTCACATATGTGTTTAACTTAGCCAACAATATGGGAGCATAGATACTCAAATTTAGGTATGGAGGTTGAAATAAAAAAATGTTATTACATAAAATTAAACAAGTCTCTTATTGAATTAAAATGCGGGATATCGAGTAGTCAAATATTTATTAAATGTTTTGCTAGTCGTCCTCAAATTTCGGGACGCAAGTCCCGAAAGATATATTTTGAAAGTTTACCCCGAAAGAAGTATGACCTAATTGTATAACAATAATTATATGCATTATATTCACTATCTATAAGCTCAAATGGAAAGAGAGTGAAATTAAGTAAACAAGGAAGTAAAGTTATTACTACAAAAATTATTATTACAAAGAAAATATAGCATCTGGAACGATGAATTTTAAATGAGGATTCTGAAAGAATTTTCGCGAGGAAACGAATCTGAAGCTTTCAAACAGATTTCTCACTTAGATTTCAGACTTATCCGAAAATATAAAAAATCCGAAATAAATAGCACTCAAGAACTTGATGCAATTTTGAGCAAAATCTGATGTTTGGGCATTTTGTGTGAATTTGTTCCGATATTAAAAATAATTAATTTCTTATGAAAAACGCGTATTAACATTCTGGAGTGCTTTGTGAATTGACTGAATTTACTTTCCTCAAAATCGTAAGAGAGAGTAAAGTCGATATCCAGGAAAGAGTTTACGACTATTAAATAATTTTTTTATTGAGTCTTAATGATGGGATATTCTTAACAAAAAAAAAAAACGAGACAATGATTATGATTCTAATGAAATTCACGAAATATTCACATTTTGAAGGACTTTGCTTTGTCCTATGCCGAATAACTATACATAAACATATTATTTATGAATTTTATCAATTTGAAACATTTTTTGTATAAAATTACTGAAAAACGACATAATTTTTTTCACTATGTATAAAGTATATTTTTTTCTGCCTAGGATCCTAAGCTGGACATTGTACATTTAATGCATAGTTGTAGTGAAGCATTTATATAATAAATTGTCACTCCAAATGCAAGTTTTGCTGAACTGAAAATTTCTCCTCGACAAAAAAATTATATGAAAAAAGCGTATTGGTAAAATGAACACAGCTTGTTTTCAGAATATTAAATTCAGAAGTATAACCATTTTCAATGTATGTATCTCTAGTGTTATTTCCTAACGACAGCAATATTTACTTAAGATATGAAAAGTCCTCAGTAATGAAGACACCGTAAATTCAGTGACTTTGCAGTTGTGAAAGCGAATATAAAAGGGCTTCCACGTTCAACCAGAGTGTTGTATTCTTTCGAAATTCGTCAAGAACCTTTCGAAAAAATAAAGGTACGTGCGAATATTCTCAGCTGTACTACTATCAGTTTGATCATTAAATTTAGGATTTTTTTATTTTATAAATTTTTAAGATATTTCTGAACTAAAAGTGCTTTCAAAATCTACTGTTCATCTTCTCTTCAACTGTTTAATGATATTAAAACATGATTTGCAGTAGAGAATAAAAACTCATATAAATTGAACTGGATCCTACTTTGCACGCATAAGAGTATCAGTTATACAAATTTTTATTCATCCAGAATTATCCTCCAGAAATAATCATTGTTCCTTTGTTTTTTATGTTATCGCAGATAATAAATGATACTCAATCTCTATAAATAATAAAGTATACAAATAAATAATGATGTAAGGAATAAAATACTAGTAAGCCTTTTATATATGTAAAATCTTTACTTATTTTCAAATATGCCGATTTGATTTTTTGCAGATGCATAAGTTGATACTTTTTCTTGGAATATGCTCAGCTTTTGCTACAGGCAGTAAGCTGCCAGCATCTGCTAAAGTACCTGATAAAAATTGTGGAAGTAAGCGATATATCATCTTGTGTTATTTACACCTGAAGGAGAAAAGTACATTGCCTTTTTAAGCTAAATCTTTTATTATCATTTCCCAGAAATCGTTGGCTGCTACTATTCGGCAGACTTGCCAGGTGCTGAGAAAGGACTATTGACAAATGGCAGTGATGTGCATCTCTGCACTCACGCGTTTTACAGTTCTTACATGATTAATGAAGAAGCTGAAATCAATGACCCGTTTACAGGTACAAAAAAAGATAGTGGATATAATGGATATCAAGAGTTCAACAATATTCGGAAAAAGAACCCAAAGTTAAAAATCTTAGCTACAATGGGTATCCCCGTTGCAGATGATGATGATGTTCTTTCAGTATATTACAACAACAAGTGAGTTTTATATCTGCATCCCTGATCGAGGAGAAAATTGAATATCACGGAAATTTATAAAATCTAATCTAAGAATCACAGAAAATCAAAAACTTTGATGTTCCATCTGAAAATGGCTCACTTCGTCAACCCTAATGTAGGAGATATTTGCACTACGGTGGGATGTGAGGCCTAACAAATAATAATCCGCAAAAGTTGTTTTATTTTTGTATGAAAAAAAATATGACGTTTCTTACTTCGAACCTAATGAATTTGTTCTAGGTGTAAAATATTAATTTGTTCTATATTTCACTTCACAGACCTTTGCTCGATCCGCGTTTGAGAGAAAAAATGGTTAATAATCTTGTCAACTTCGTGAAAAAACACGGATTCAATGGCATAGATATCGACTATTCATTACCACCTCAACGTGATCGACGTCCTTCCGATAAGAAAAATTTCGTTCTACTCTTAAAGGCACTCAGAGAAAGATGCGACAAAGAACATTTCATTTTAACTGTGAAAGTTGATCCCATGGAAGCGAATGCTGAGATATTATATGATATTAAAGGAATATCCACGTACGTGGACTTTATTAATTTAAAGACCTATGATTTCCACAGAGAATATTTTCAAGAACAGACCGTTGGCCATATTTCTCCACTATATCATTCATCAAAGGATACTGCAGATGAACGTAAGAAAAACATTGTAAGTTCATTCTGAATATTGTTCCATTTTTATAAAGTTCAAATTAAATTCTTTCAAACTATGATAAGTGATTTACCAAAAAATTGTTTAATCTATACGTTTCGCAGGATTATGTTGTGAAATACTGGATTGGGAAACATGCTCCAGAAAGCAAGTTAGTACTAGGGACTTCTACTAAAGGAGCAGCCTATAGTCTGGCAAACCCAAAAAAATTTGGTAGGGGTGCACCAATACATTTTTTTAATGAAGCAAAATATTTCCAAACAGCTACATATAACGAAATTTGTGACGTGATAAAAAAATGGACATATTTCTACGACAAAGAACAGCAAGTTCCATATATTCACAATAGAAATGAAACTATTGCCTACGATGATGTTCGGTAAGTCTTCAAATAATTTTCTTTTTCTGTAGATACAAAGTTGTGGATCGGAATACTTCACTTCAATGTTTATTTTCAGTTCCCTCAAGGTAAAAGCCAAATACATTCAGGACAAGCATCTTGGAGGTGCCATGGTGGATTTAATAGACGACGATGATTACAATGGACATTGCGGAGACAAATTCGCACTTTTGAAAGCTTTGAGCGAAGTCCTCAGAAATAAATGTTAATTTTCTGTATTGTTCCATTTCTGCAAAATAAAGAATTTATTGCATCTCTAGTAATCCATATTTTTCTGAATTATCAACTATAAAGTGACTGTAATTCATGTTTTCACATTCTCATCACAATAATAGATATTAGTTTTATGTGAAATTTGACTTTGTCGGTTTTCAGCAAATCTCTCTGTTTTGAGACCCTCTGCGTGAAAAAAACGACTTTGACAAAGGATTTTGTCCTATTTTTTATCATTTCTAGCATTCATATAAACTTTTAAATAATCAATAATTATATTCCAAAATTAATATGCACCATCAAGTCAAAGTTTTTCGCCCTGATGATAAACGATTTATCAGAGAAACTGATGGAGCAAATGCTGGTGCGACTTTTCTAAAGTAACAACAAATTTTCTGTCCATCATATCAATCAAAATGCTCTAAAAAAAAGCCTCTAAAGAAAAGTCGAGTGCAAGAACAGTTAAGTTGAAAATCTTTCAAGATCACAGTGCCCGGGGCTAGGGAAGCCTACATAGAATAATATTCGTTTGAAAACTTGACGCAATATGTTTTCGAAACGTGGAATCTAGTGAAAAATAAAAAGTATTCAAGTGAGTTTTGATGAATAACGAAGACCCGAAAATCGGCCTGTTAATAATAGACACAAGTAACAAATATTTGACTAACTAGATACATGATAACTGATTGTCTTCCAGACGCTTATTTTTTATTTTTTGGCCTTTACAAGATTTCAGATAAGAATTCTCGCCTGAGTAAGAGCAATATTTAGGAAAAATAAATATTTCCGCGGACATTCGATAATTGTTTTAAATGAGTCTTTCTGATGTAATCTTTATTACTGCCACCATTATTATTCTATAGACATGATAAAATACAAAAAGAAATAATTATATGGAGAATAATACACAAATCAACATGCTTGCAATGCAACGTGCATGAAATCATGCAACATGCATGATTTTATAATGTAAAATCTGTATATATTTTGTTATATATATTTATAATGTTCATTTTTTCTCATCATTTCTGTATTGTTTTCTTCCAAAAGTTGCTCTTTTACTTTTGTTGGTTCAAGTTTTGAAGTTATACTTAAAAATCTTAAATTTCATTCTGATTTCCTCTTGAATTCAAAATTATCCACTCTACAGCTTACCGTAATTTATTATAATATATTGGAGGATATGTCAAAAAAAGTTACGAAGATACCAGGTGCTGCAAAATATTTTTTGAAAAATGTCGACATCTTTGGTTTGTTTTTATAGTGATAAATTTATTAATAGGGAAACTTTCTACAGTAGCAATAAATAGCCAATTTCGATTATTAATTTTAAATTCAGAATTTGAATACAGACGAATATTTTGTGAGACGACAGCGTATCCAATTTTCAGTCTCATTATCAACCTTGACTTTTATCTCTGAAAACTTATTTCCGGCTTGGAATGACAAGTATCGTCTAGTTAACATTAAAACTACAAATGCTTAATGATATTTTCTGTCTTTTCCAGCATTCATTCAAAAGTGAAAAATGCAATAATTATCATCAAGAATTTATATATATACAACTCATGTCTAAAGACAGCAATCTCAAATAAACCAATTCTGTCAAATAGATTCCAATAGTCAAAACCCTGATGTTTATAGCCATTAAATAAGTAGAGTTTCAGGATACATATGATCAATTTTAGCAAAAACTTGTGGATTCATGTCCCTTTATCCATTTTAATAATTCAATAGCTGCTTATAACAATACTAGGATGGATGATGCACATCAAAATAGTATTTAGAAAATTTTAAGTATTCTAGTTGATTTTTTTTTTTTTTTAATTAGAGATTGAACTGCAGCTCAAGTCTCCACTCGGTAACATGAAAAATTGCATTAAAAATGAACAAACTAAATTTTTGGAAAAACGACACAAGGATTTATGAAATGTCTCATAAAATTGTTCGTGTATATTATATAAGCAGATTTACTTTAGACCTTTTTAAATAGGAAGCGCACTTTTTAAATTATGAATACAAGACTATGAAAATACGCCTGCTTCAATAATATCAATGCTTCTTGAGAATTATAATAATATAAATTTATTGGAATAATGCATTTTTTGGGGTGAGTGTGAATAAACATTAATGCCAAATAAGGAACGAATATTAAAGTAATCATTAAAAATAAAGATCGTACTTATAATACACTTAAACATAATAAAGAGAAGTTCGCTCTAAAGCTTGCTTGCTTATCAAATCTGTGAAATTACCTTGGTAATTGATTAAGTTTCAACGATTTTTATTCAGAGAGGCAGTAGAGTATCTCTTGCCTAAGCGAAAAGCTATAAAATAAAAACAAACTTCGTTATAGACTCAAGTTTATTCTCATTGAAGGCAAATCATTTTGCAAAGTTTGCTGAATAACTGAAATTCTCTATGGAAAAATGAAAAATGTGAAACCAAAATAAATTTTGAACTTGAAAACAAAAATCTGTTGAGAAGTAGCACATGACTTTCACTCAGAAAACCGCGCATATCTCTTACAAATAGAACACATATGGTTGTCAAGGGGGGGGGTGAGGGCGGTATAAAATAACCCATTTATTGGCAATGTAGTTTATAAAAGGCCTCTTATTTCAAATATTAAACTGAAAATTTCATTTTTCCGGAAAATTATTGATTTGTAATTTATTAAATTAAAAGATACTTTGAAATTTTCTTTCTTTTGTAATTAAATATCCTAACTATTTACCTGAAAAATATTTTGACTTACACTCAGTCACTCAACATTAACTTTTCTCTGTCGATTTAATTATGTCATAAACTATAGTCCTTCTAAATTAATAAACTTTTGGATTAAAAAATTAATTTTTGTAGATATACCTCATAGTTTACAGTAAATATTGATCAAATATTGAGCGATATCACATTTTTATATCATTGTATACAAACCATCTGATGCTCTTTTTTGCCAATCATTTAACATTTGCTGAAACTGTTTATGACCGAAATAAGATAACCGCGCGCGTCATTTCTATTACATTTCTAAATTAATTGGAACAGTTCAAACACTAGTAAAATTACACATGAACCTATTAAAAACTATTAAATTTGGAATAATTTGTCTCAGGGTCGTTATTCGATTCGAGTCTTGCAGGTTGATTGCCTCAGAGTCATGCTCTGTTTTTGCAAGTATAGGTTTCACGTAATAAGTAGAAAAATATATAAAAATTTCATTCGCTATGAAGTAACTGAAATAGTCAGTCGAATCGATTTATTAAATTAACAAAAAAGGTGCTTTCTTAAGATTGAAGTTTTTTTTTGAATTTATTGAAATAACTAGTGAGCATTTTTTGTGAATGTTATTAATCAAGTTATTTTCTAGTTAAAATGATAATTATGAAAACTGAATGAAATTCTTTATCATTTCTAGTATTTGTACAAAACTGAAAAATATGATAATTATTCTACAGAATTTGAACTCAATTTTTGTAAAGGGACAACATTTCACAAATAAACATATAGAAATGAAGAATTGAAGCCTTGTCAGACATTTTGATATACTTTTTTATTGGACATAGTTTGTTCAATAATATATGTACTACGCCATACAAAAGATAAATTTTCAACACAAATCTCTTATCATACCAGAAACAAAGCTACATTACAATATTTCAGTTGATTCAACCAAAAAGTTTTCAGTGTGTCTGGACACTTCGCTAAATGTATAGCCCTTAATACTGCTGCATGAAAGATTCTTAGGTCGTCATTTAAGTAGTATACAGCCATTCAGATGTAAAAAGGGTGAAATTAAGCAAACGAGAAAGTACAATTATTATTAGACAAATTATTATCACACAAAAAATTTGGCATCTGTGGTCAAAAATCCTGAATGAGGTTTCCGAAAGGATTTTTGCGAGAAAACAATAATTCTAAAGCTTTCGAACCAACTTTTTAATAAGATTCGAAAATATTAATGTATTTGAATCCACTAAAAATAATTGGCTGCATAACCTCCCCCTTTCTACGCATCGCAGCTCCTCCCTCTTTCGAATTACTCAAAAACTTTAAAATTCCGGAATAAACCACATTAAAAAGTATTCAATTATGTTTTGTTTATCAACAAAAAACAAACACTAAATATTGCCTGAGTGAAGCCGGTATTCGAGAAAGATTTCGCGAGTACAAAATCATGTTTTTATTGAGTCTCGATGATGAGATATTCTTGACAAGAAGAAAACGAGACAATGACTATGATTCTAATGAAATTCACGAAATATTCATATTGTGAAATATTTCATTTTGTCTCAAGTCGAAAAACTATTCATGGTGGGGAATATTGTGTATAACTTTAACTTGTTTTATACATATTTTTTATAAAATGACTGAAAAAATACATATGTTTGCAATTATGACGCTGTAAATTCAATGTCTGTGAATTTAGCACACCAACAATCGAATATCCAACTTTCGTTTAATGAAATCGTTCGGTTATCGTTTGGTCATGTTTGGAAGCCAAATTTCGTGTTTGAACGGCAAAACTGAAAAAGATATTAAGTTTTCAAAATTGGCGTTATAATTTCACGCTGTGGAACAAATTTCAATTTTTTTTTTAAATTCTTTTACAAAACGTTTGAGTGTCGTTTAGTCTCGTTTGGAAGCTCACATTTGACATTTGGAAGACGAAACTATGTGAGTTATCGAATAAAAAATTCATTAGCACTATACACACGAACAGCGCCTTCCCAAGTGGAAGTGGCCTTCTTTGGTCAGCCGTAACCTTGAATATAATATGATGTGTTAGATATCCTGACAATAAGATTTTTCAGCAAATCAAATTTTCAGAAGACATGCATGATTTCAGCTCTTATTCATTCCTATGAAAAGGGGCTAAAGTTCAACTTTTCAGGAGTAAAGTAAATGCAAACGCAAATGATAAAACATCATACATCTGTGAGCATGCATTTTGAGTTAATTCACTCCCTCACCGCAAAAAATGTGGTAGCGAAACTTTCGAAAATTTTGGAAATGTTTTGGCCATTAAAATTTCCGCATATTTTCAAACTTTCTAAGAAGTTAAAAATTTCTAGAATGTTCACACTTTTTGAAATAATACAAATTATAAAAATTTCTGAATTTGATAAAATTTTAAAAATATTCAAAAATTTTAAGCTGATCGAAATTTCTGAATTTTATGAAAGGTTCGAAATTTTTCGAATCATTTAATCTTCAAAATTTCAAAATTTCAAAATTTCTATAATTATTCAAATATTTGAAATTATCGTGGGTGTGGTGAGCCCATACTACACTAGTAGTAAATAATCCACCTAGAAACACTACCCGAATCGGGTAGTGTCACGCCTACCCCTAAAGGGAACGGGCTTAATGGTATAACGGTATAATGGTATCAAAATTTCTAAAATGTGTACAATTTTTACAATATCCCAAATTTGTGAAATTGCTAACATTGCGAAAATTTCTGCAGTTTCTGAAATTTTTATTAGGTCTAAAATATTTCAAAATTTTAAAACTTATAACAATTGGTTAACTTGAAAAAATATCTAGACTGTAGAAAGTTTCTAAAATTAGAAGAACTTCTGAAATTTTTATAAAACCCTCAAATTTGAAAAAATTATAATCTTCTCAGAAAATTTTATCATTGATATTTACCATATATTTGACAAATTTTAGAACTTTTTAAAATTTCCTAAATTCATACAAAAATAGAAATAATGATTCTGAAATTCCTCTATGCAAGCAAGAATCATGCCTGTGTTACAGGAAATGTATTTTGAAAATACAACATAAAATTGGGCCAAGAAACGCAGTCGAAATGAGTTTTGTGATTATTTCGAATTGTTTTTTCAATTTTATTTTTTATTTCATATATATTCATTGGCAATCTCTTTCATATTCGCTTCTGTAGATACACACTGTATCATATAATAATAATACAAAATTTGTAATAAAAACTAGTTCCACTGTGTCGCAATGATATAAAAAATTTCGTATTTTGATAATAACAAACAATTTCTCATAATAAATCATATCTTATCACACCGCCATCGCAAATGCGATTTTAGATACTGCGAACGATACATAAAATACCACTTTTTAGCATAGGCCGTTACATTTTTACCCAGGGGATTTATGGTATTTATGTAGGGTACTTGGGATATTTTAGTTTTATCGACTTCCTCTTCCACGCACATTACCGGACTCCGTCTTTGGACCCTCTCGGGTTTTAAGATTAGGGCTCTATGCATCCTATTTTCACTTATGATTGACTGGCGTGATAAAAAATAAAATGAGATACTCGGCCCCTAAGTGGAACATTGGCTTGTGTAAATTGCAGTACGAGTCTTGGCTACGCCTCGACTCCAACGTCAAACTCCAACGGTCAGACAAAAACTGTTGATTTTCTCTGATCCACCTCTCTCTCCGCCCCAGACTTCTCCTAGCGTCAGATAGTAATGGTATTCTGTCAAGAATATGCTGTCTGATGGTCATTAGCTTTGACGTGTTGAGTGTGTGATCAGGGTTCCGCCGTTCGCGCGCGAACTGTCGAATTTTGGCAGTGAAAGTCCTGCCGGATGTTATGTAGCAATCACTCACTGAATGCGGGACGCGTACTGCCTTGCCCAGCCTATCTTTGTGCTCAATTGTTGCATTTGTCTTTTGGTCCTATGATCAATCGTTGCTTTTGTTTTATGGTATGCATCTGCCAATGCTCTCGCTGCATTATACACACTACAATTGATAGTCCAGAGTTCGAATTCTTCAGAAAAATCTCCACCAAGCTCGTCATCCTGTTCAGCCATATCTTTCGGCTTGAGAGAAACTTGAATGTTGATGTCCCTCCTGATGACCAGATTAAGAAAGCACACGAGAAAAACTTTCGCGAACAGCTCTCCGACAAGAGGATACACAGCATCTTCCAAAGAAATGTGGAGGATCAGTCGAAGTTGCATGAGCTAACTTTTGCTTCCCTTAAATTACCCAGATTGCCACATTTTATGTCAAGACATTCCCGCTAATAGCTCCAGAGCGTTTCATGCACACTCAGAGCATCTAGGACATATACAATCTAGCTGTCCACCTTATGCGGGAACGACCTGAATCCAAAGGCACAATGAGGCACTAAAAGTGCTTCATTACCATGTCTGTCACTCTTACGGCATTAGCCCTAATATCGCTTCGCCGAAACCTCGTAGAGAAATAGAGTCAAATATCGAAAATGAGAAGCGCCGCATATACTGGTACTTCATATTCTCGACAAGTGTTTCTGCTGTGCACTCAAGGACTGACATAGTTCACCTTGTCTTCGCGAAGCGAACGATCTTCGTTCTCAAATTTTCAGCACAAATGATAATCAAGGAGGATGAAAAGAAAGACCTGAAAATAAATGATGACCTTGTAAAGGAGTTTCGACGTTTAAACCTGGAGTATTCTGTTGAGCTGATCGCCCTGATCATTAGCGCTCTTAGAGGTGCCAAGCTTCCACTGGTTAATAGCCTGAGAAGCATCTCTGCGCGCCATCAAAATGCTAAGACGCTTGCGGGGAAGATGCGAAATGTGGACGTCCTTGGGTTGTTTCGTATTATCAGGGTACACAAGAACTTCGCTGAAACAACGTTTTGAATCAGTCGCAGACGGACCACAGTTTTGCGGTGAGGGAGTCGATTATCGCAAAAGGCTGACTCACAGATGTATCCTTCATCATTTGCGTATAACGTCACTTTTTCCTGCCTACGATGCGAAAAGTACTTCCCACTCCTTAAGGGTGCCAATAGAACTTCAGCCCCGCTTCATATGTAATAAAAAGGGCTGAAAGCATGCGTGTCTTCTAAAGATTTTATTTGTTGACAAATCTTATTGTCTGAATGTCTGACATATATTATATTTAAGGAGACGGCTGACTGAAGAGGTTTACTACTACTTGAGAAGGCGCCGCTCGCGAGTATGTTGATAATGACTTTTATCCGATAAGTACACAATTTAGTCGTCCGAACGTCAATAGCGAGCTTCTAAACGCGACCAAACGACATTAAAACGATTGATAACAAAATTTCCGCAAAAAATCAAAATGTGTTCTGCGCCGTGAAGTTAGCACTCCAATTTTGAAAACTCAATATCTTTTTGGGTTTTGCCGTCCAAACGACAAAATTTGGCTTCCAAGCGTGACCGAACGATGAACAAACTATTCCATTAAACAAAAGTTTGATCAAGTGAACATGATCGTACATTGAACGCATAAGCGTACCAGTTATTAAAATTTTTATTTAACCAGAATTGTCCTGCAAAAATAATTATTTCTTTGTTTCTTATGTTATAATAGATAATGAATGACACGTATTCTGTACAAATAACAAAATATACAAATAAGTGATAATACGAACAATAATACGCGAAGAAG
>CAKNXH010000067.1:132476-183663 GCA_932178445.1 Andricus quercusramuli | reverse complement strand
ATGCACGGAAACTTTCACAGAAATGTAGAAAAACAGTCCTTGTCGAAGGAGCAAACTTTTGCTTTCCTCAAATCATCAGGGCTCAATTCAGGTACAGAGGGCTTTATTTTCGCATGCCAGGACGGTGTAATCTCCACCTTAGCATACCGCGCCCGCATTTTATGTCAAGAAGTTCCCAGTGATAGGTGCAGAGCGTGTCATGCACACGCTGAGTACCTAGAACATATACTATCGGGGTGTCCGACCCACGCAGGAACAACGTATATCTATAGACATAATGCGGCCCTAAGAGTACTTTATTACCACCTTTGTCGCTCTTACGGTGTTGGTCGCGACCCTGCCCTGCCGAACGCTCCAAGGGATATAGAGTCAATTGTCCGAAACGAGAAGTGCCAGATTTTCTGGAACTACGATTTTCGGGCAGCAGTCTCCGTTGCGCACTCGAGGCCTGACATTGTTCTCCAAGACTTCGAGAAACGACTGATATTCGTGATCGAATTCTCGGCTCCGTCCGAATACATCACTGCAAAGGAGAAAGAAAAAGAGGAGAGGTATCAAGACCTTAAAAGAGAGCTGCAACGACTGTACCCAAAATATTCGGTACGAGTAATTGTCCTTGTGATAGGTGCTCTCGGAGGTGCTAAATTATCACTGGTTCGTAACCTTAAAGCCATACCCGCGTGCCAAAAATATGCCAAGGCACTTGCGAGATGGATGCAGAAAGCTGTCATCCTTGGGTCGCTTCGTGTCCTCAAGACACACGAGGGTTTCGCCGGCCTGTCGTTGTGATTTCGTCGTGCCCTGTGACCACCCATCTCACGGATGTGAGACGTGGCCATAGGTGTATTTTACCGCGGTTCTACTGGGGGCCATTGACATTTTTTCAAGATGGCAGTTGCTCTTAGTGGTACCCTGCGGTGGTTGTTTAACTTTGTTTTTAATTATATATATATATATATATATATATATATATATATATATATATATATGTAGAATCTTGACTTATTTTCGAATATTCCAATTTGCTTTCTTGCAGATACATATGGTGATACTTTTTCTTGGAATATACTCAGGACTTGCTTCAGGCAGCAAGCTGCCAGCACATGCCAAAGTACCTGCTAAAGAGTGTGGGAACTTTATTATTATTCTTCAGAAATCATTGTTTACTACTACTAGATAAACTCACCAGATGATGAGGGAGGACTGTTGATAAATGACGTCGATTTACACCTTTGCACTTACGTATTTTACACGTACGTTAAAATAAATGCAAACGCTTATGTTGAAGATACAGAAAATAATGGATATTGAGATTTCAACAATCTTCGAAGAAAGAACCCAAAAATAAAAAATTTAGCTACAATACGGGTAATGGACGATTATTATGGGAAAAATTATAGCAATAAATTTAATCTAGAGTAATGGAAAATGAGAAACTTTGATGTTTTATCAGAAAATGCCTCACTTTATCAATCTTAATGTCCGATATATTTGCATTTGTTCGGACAAGTTAAAAAAATACCAATTAATTTTGAGTTTCGATGGTAACTCGTACGTCGATCTGTGTTTCACCTGGCAATATTAAACGCACATACGAAGAAAACACTGTGCATCTTTTCAGACAGATTTCAACCCAACATTGATACGCAGTATTTTCGAGCCAAAAACTATACTGAAAAAAAATTATTGAAGTTCGCTCTGCAACGACGGGAAGTGAGGAATGAAAATAATGAAAAGCAGCAAAAGTTATTTCAGATTTTTCATGAAAAAAATATGACACGTACTTGATATGCACTTGCGAACCTAAATTCATTTTTCTCGAACCAAATTTTTTTCGAAATTCCAGCTTAAAATGTGCACAAGTGCCTTACTTTGAACCTACAGAGTTCTTCCTGGCCCTAAAATAATTATTCTATATTATACTTCTCAGACCATTGGTTGATCCGACTCTGCGATAAAAACTTCTCAATAATATTGTCATCTTTGTGAAAGAATACGGGTTCACTGGTGTAGACATGGACTACTCAAATCCATCTTTACCGAGTGGACGTTCTCCTGATTAGAGAAGTTTTGTTCTACTCTTAGAAGTACTCAGGAAAAGATTTGACAAAGAACGTCTCATTTTGTCTGTACAGGTTAACGCTGTTAAAACGACTTCTTAGATATTATATGATATTGAGTTAATAGCCACATACGTGGACTTCGACAATTTAAAGAGTTTCGAATTCCACAGAAACGGAAATAATACGGAGAAGAAACTGGCCATACCTCTCGACTGGATCGTTCATCAAAAGAAAATGCGGAGAAACGCAAAAGGGGCATTGTAAGTACAATGAAAATATTGTTCAATTTCTAGAAACTTTCAGTTCAATGATTTTTAATTATAATAAAGACTTCACTCAAAGCTATGAACTCTTCAAACATTGGACTTTAGAAATTCACAATATACAATTAATATTATTCATTAATTTTGCAGGTAGAAGTATATTTCCTTCAAGTTCGTGTACTGAATTTATAAATTAAAATTTCCGTAGGATTATGTTGTAAGATACTCGACTACGCATCTTGCTCCATCAAGCAAGCTAGATCCAGGAACTTCGATGATTGGGGTATCCTACACTCTGGCTAAACCAAAACAATTTGGTAGAGGCGCACCAATTTCTGAAAAGCAAGGACAATATTATGGTGTAAGTGGATATAGCTCAATTTGTGACTTGATAAAAAAATGGACGTACTTCTACGACAAAGAACAGCAAGTGTCATATATTCGTGAGGGGAATCAAATTATAACCTAGGATAATGTTTGTCAAGTCTTTGAATAATTGTTTTTTTCATGTATGTATATCAGTATGGATTGAAATACTCAATTTCAATAATCATTTTCAGTTCCATCAGGGCCAAGGCTGATTATCCTGGCAAGATGCATCTTGGTGATAAATGCAATTCGGAAAAACAAAAAATTTATTACATCTCTAATAATTTATATTTTCCTTGATTCTGAATTTTTTACTGACAAATTGATATTTCCACATTCTCATCCTAATGAGAAGGGACTAGTTTTATGTCGAATTTGACTTCGTGGGTTTTCATTAAATCTCCACGTTTTGAGACACCCTAAGTCCGAAAAAAAAGATTTTCACGAAGGTGGCTGTATGTCTGTCTGTCGATAGCAGTAGTGGCTTTCAGGCACGATAACTTTCAAAAAAATAATCAGATTGAATTCAGCTTTGGTACACTTTTTAAGGCCCGCATAAGAAACGGTAGTTGGTTAGCTATCCATTTTTGACAAAGGTTTCTGATTTCATTCAGCAAAAATGCTTTTCAAGGAATCAAAAATGCCATTTTTCAAAAAAGCTATACGAGATATGAAAACACATTTTAAAAGAATTTTTCATCCAAAGAAGATGAAAAAAAAAAAATTTTACCATTCATTTCATAAGACACATATTTTTCGCTTTAATCGTGCAAAATGCTATTAGAAATGAAAAATTTAATTTTTTGGTAAAGTTATGCAGGACACGGAAGAAACGAAGAAACAAGAATTGTTAATTGAAAAAAGGTCTCGAAACTGGTTTTAATGTATTTTTCATAGGACACGTAGTTTTTGTATCAATCGTAAAAAATAACAATAAAAATGGAAAAAATCGAATTTTTGGGAAAATCAATAAAAGATTCAAGAAAAAAATGTATAGCGAGAAGTTGTTCGACCAAAAGAGATCTAAGAATTTGTAACAAATAATTTTTTTAAGGACGCGTAGTTTTTGTTTCGACTGTAAAAATAACACTAAGCAATAATTCCAATTATTTAAAAACCGCACAAGATACGAAAAAAATCAATAGACAATAGTTTGATTACTATTTATAAAATAATACGAATTTTATTCAATAATATCATTAATTAAAATCTTAAAAATCAAATATTTGAAATTATTTTCACACTCTCTTAAATTTATGTTATTATTATCATTATTATTATACCATTAAGCCCTTTCCCTTCCGGGGTAGGCGTGACTTGCTCGGTTGGAAAGTAGTAATTATTTTAATATTAATTCCAATTGTTCACCAAAAAAATATTGACAAATTTGTTATGAATTTTTGTTCATAAGACGCGTTGTTGTTATTTTCATCAGAAAAAATGACATGACAAATAAGCAAAGTAATTTTTTAGAAAAAAGACTCAAGGTACGATAAAAGGAGCTTCAAAAAAAGATAATTCACAATGACTCAATTTGAGTTGTCGATGGTTTGACCTTCAATTTTGAAAGAACTATCCATCCTAAGTTTTATCTTCAAATAAAAGAAGCGACAAGTTTGGCTAATTCAATTGAAAAAATTATGAATAATTTTATGAGCATGCATAAATTTTATACTAATGTTCAAAAATTTAGAGAATTACTTCTTCATATTTTCGAGATGTTGATATACTTTGTTATATGACATAGTCTATTTAATCACACAATTAGTGCATCATAGGAAAGAAAATACTTAGGCAGAAATCTCTTGTCACACTATAAAAGAAGGATCAATTATAAATATTTTTGTTGATCCAACTTTATCTCTGACCATTCGAGGCTTTGATGTTAAATAAGAATAATTACAAATTAAAAAAAAAAACAATTTTTCTGAAATTTGGATTTTTCTCACCTATTTGAGAAAGAACTCAATACTTAATTTTAGTGTCGAATATGAAATACTTTCAAATAATCGAAAAGAAATATTCTATGAAGAAAAGTCAAGTGTGAGAACACTTATGTTGGAAGTCTTTGAGGATCGCCGAGCCCGGGACTAGGAAAACCCAAAAAGAATAATGTTCGCTTGGAAATTTGACGCAATATGTTCTCAAAACGTGGAAGCAATTGAGAAATGAAAATCATTTAAGTGGGTCTTGATGAATGTCTAAGAAACGAAAATCGGCCTCTAAAAATAGACATCAGTTACAAATATTTGACTGATTACACACTTGGTAACTGATAGTCTGTTAAATGAATAATTTTTCTGTCTGGCCTTTACAAGATATAAAATAACCAATCTCACCTAAGAGAAACTGATATTCAAGAAAAAGAAATATGTGAGAGGATATCTGTTAATTGCTTTATCTGGGGCTTTCCGATATAATCATTATTATTGCCACCATTATTGTGCTGTAGGAACAATTAAGTACAAAAAGAAATAATGATATGAAGAATAATACATAGACAAAATTCAATTAATATAAAGTCTTTGTATATCTTAGCATGTGTTTATCTTGTTTATATCTTCCAGTCAGTCATATAATGTTGTTTTGAAACGTCTTGCTATACGCATAATATTTACTATACCTGTCAAATTTTAAAATTAGGAAACTAAATATAGGTTTATAATAATAAGTTGAAAACATATGAAAATTGCAGGTGCTTCGAAATATTAGAAAAAACATGCTCACACCTTCAGGTTGTTCAGATAATCATAAATAATTGATAACATAACTTTCTACAGTAGTGGTGAATAGTTAAGTTTGATCATTACTTCTGAATTCCGAATTGGAACATATAATGACACTTTGTGATACAGATAGCGTATCAAATTCTCAGGCTGATACGTGTAGTACTCTAACACTCACCCAAATAACTCATTATTATTAACTTTTACTTTTATCTCTGGAGACCTTCTTTCCAATTAGGAATGACAATTATCGTCTACTTAAAATTAAAATTAGAAATCCTGAAGGTAGTTTTCTACCATTTCTGGCATTTATTAAAAAGAAATGAATGCAATAATTTGTTGAGGTCTAGGTGTTGTGGATTGCCTCAAAAAGGTGGTTCGCAGAGTTCAGGGTTCTCCGGAATTGACGCGAGGAAACGTTGGATGATGTAATCGCGCTCATGATGGTAGCGTTTCACGATCCGCTCTGGTCGTTCGTCTCGATGACGGCGTTTCGCGGTTGAGATTGGTTTGATATTTTGTTGAGTAGGTGGGAGTAGAGGTAAGGGTGAGAGACTTCTTTTAGGTGATCCAGGAATAGATAATTCAAGAGGGATCCCGCGGATGTCTTCGTCAGCGGACGCGGAACCGATTTTCGCGGGTGTGTGTTGTACGACTGTTGGCTGAACGGGAGTGGGTTGCGCGATATCCGGCTGCGAAACGTTCGCGATTGTTGTAGACCCTAAGCATTGGCGTCGCCCGTGACTACTCATAACCTGTGGAACAGCATTTTTATAAAAGGTTATGTGGAGTTCGAATGGTTCATTCAGGTGTCACTCAGTCACGAAATTCGCGGGTTGCCCTCCGATTATCACGAGATTGCCTAACAGTGATAAGTAAGCAGGGTCAAAGATCGCGAGATACGTCGGATACCGGGGCGCCAGGCCTTCGATCCAGTTTTGCCGAGAGAACCAAACAACGAAAACAACGAACGTTTGTTGTCGTCAAAACGGTCTAACGGGATGGATGAGCAAACCGATCCATAAACATACGATTAGGCGATCAATGGAAGGATTAAACAAAAGCGATAACACCGAAATCGCGAGACGCTATGCCTTCGATCCAGCTTCGGAAAGAGGCGCAAACAACGAATTCTCAATGCCGTCTAAAGGGCATAATGGAATAAGAAGGGTAACACAATTCATGGACATGCGATTAGGAGAGCAACGAAAGGTTTGAAAAGCGACCAAGAGTAACACTGAAAAATACAAAGAAACCCTCACAAGATAGAAGGATAAAACAATACGTGGGAATGCGATTAAGCGAGCAATGACAGGGTTGAAAAGACAACCGCGAGTTACACCGAATAGCGAGGCCTTCAATCCAGCTTCGACAAGAGGAACAAACAACGAATCCTTATTGCCGTCCAAACGCCTCACGAGATGGAAGGATTCAAATAAAACCAGAGAAAACATAATTACAATATCACACTGACTTCAAGGAACTCGGGAGTTGAACGGAACGCGATGAAAGTGTTACACGTGAAAATGAACAAAAGAATATCACTGTTTTAAACGGCAGGAAAGTGGGCAACTTCGAACGGAGAAAAAATTAGAAAATGCACAACAATAGTAATGTTGAGGGGGACAGACACGTACCGGACCGAATCGAGAAAATCGCATTAATAAGAAAATAAGGCACAAATTCAATAATCAGAACGTCAAGGAAGGGTTAGAGGGGTGGTGGTGTGATCTATAAACTCACTTTGCACTTAGGTACCAATATATTATAAACCACTGGATGAACCTTCTGGTGTTGTACAAAATTCACAAAATCGATGGAATTCTTGGAGAAAGATAAGGAAAATTCTTTCGCTCTATGTGGCGGGTAGACATGTACTGACTAGATGTGCGCGTGCAGCTGATCTCGGAACAGCGTTTGTTTTCCTTTCACACAGATGGTGTGTATCAACTCCACCCCCCTCTAGGATAGATGATCGTTTGGCGATTCCTTTATGAAGAGAGTAAAAGTAATTGAAAGCAAAGAACAAACGAATTGAATTTAGTGTGAGCTAGACTTATGTGAATAAAATCTAATTGAGAAATCATATCGGTAAGAGATCAGCTGCCGAGCTCGCAGCTTGTAGCACCCACTGGTTTCACGTTATTGATGAGTCTCTCCTTCGTCAGGATACCATGGATATCGGGCGGCTAGGTGGCCCCTGTGTGGCTATATCTATGGAGCCTGAGCTTCTGTTTCTTCATTCCTTCTGGAATGATCGAGTTTTGGTTGCGCCTGTTCATCGGCTGAACCGTAACCCTCCGCTTCTTCTTCCGGAACCACGTAGGCCTTGAGTGCCTGTTCAGCGACTGATGGATGTAATCTTTCTTCTCATTCAAGTGAGCCTCATGCGCCTGTTCGGCAACTACAGGGGCATCCTTCTTTTTCAATGCTGACAAGCGTCTTGTGGAATGTTCAATCGTATCTAAACTCAATTCCACGGTTCTCGGCCGAAAACCGTGGAATTGAGCTCAGATACGATTGAACATTTTCGATCATATCTCGGATACCCATTGAGATTTTTTGAATTGCCTTGGCTTAAATTAAAGATAAGATTTAAGGCTCGATGTCGTATAATTTTCAGGTTTTTGGAAAAATTTTCTTAGGTCGGGCTAAAAGTTGAAGTTGTGGTAGAAAATTTGAGAAAATCTTGAATTTTTTTTTAAAACTTCTCACGTGCTGTATTATTTTCAGAAAGTCGAAGAACTATTTGTTGGGTATGCCTGGACGTGGAATTTCATAAGCTTTCCAACTTTTTAAAAAAAAATGCTGTATCTCTTTTTCTTTCACCGAAACATCGTGGTTTGAAGTCGGCAGTGACTTTTAATACTGCTCACAACTGCCGTGCGCACAATTTCCGACGGCAGTGTATCAAATGACATTTTCTATCACTTCCAGCATTTACTAAAATGTGAAAAAATGTAATTATTATTATACAGAATGTATACCGAATTATTTCTTGAAGCCTACTTTTAGAAGTAAATTATTTCTGTTAACTAGATACAACTTTTAAGAATTTGATATTTTAATTTAGCCCATCGAATTACGCCACAAAACTCTGATGGTTAAAACAATTAAACAAATCAAGTTTCAGAATAGAAGATCTTCGTTGCCAAAAAGTTTGGAAGAAAAATTTTTCTATTCGTAATAATTGTCCAAATATCCCAATTTAAATATCTTTGGAAACTCAGGCTTCAATGTGCATCTGAACGGTTATGACTTGATCATAATTTCTCGGCTTTAGTTTGAATGTTATGACGGTCATATCTAACTAAAGTTTTTCATTTTTCTTCTTATTGAATACTTAAGGTCGCACCAACTCAAAGGTCAACAGCGATCACAATTACAGGCAAAAATTACGTAGAGGTATACATTCAGAACTCGGTCAAATTAATGAGGTTAATGTTTCAGTAGATTATTAGAGTATTGCCAAAACTATGTTTTGTTCCAAATACCCATTTCATCAAGAAAACTTAGTCTTATTTAAAATTGATTTGGATCCGTAAGAAGTATTTGGAGACTGATTGGTAGGCGACATAAGCAGATAAGCGAGTAATATTTAAGGCGGATGGGAAGCCCCTAAGGAGCTCTCCTGGCGCTCAAGCTATAAAGCCTATTCAGCCGCACCCTTAAATATTCGCTCTCAGTAGTTGACACCAGACCTCTTGGATGAGCCTAGTATGAGGTTCAATGATCGCGCTTTAATTTCCTCAGGTCCCGTAAAATGGACCCTGAGTGTTTGTTGTCTGAGCTTAGCTAATTTCGGGCACTGGCATTACACATGCAGCGGTGTTTCTTCATTCTTGCCGCATTTCCTGCACTCTGTTGTGGGGTTATACCCGAGGGGTACACAACTCCTGCAATCGGTGTACACAGTTCATTGCAATCACCCTTTTGTCACCTTGCAATCACTTCAATCGCATTGCAATTTCACAGTGCAATCATGCAATCGGTGTACACCGAATTTTAAAGTTATGTACCCCTCGGTTATACCCCATTTTTGGCATATGATAGTTCAAGTCGTTGTGCCCAGTTAGGATCCGGAACACTGTCCTTATATTTTTCTTGGGTGAACTCAGGATTTCCCTGGCTCTGTCCACACTATAGGTATAACCCAGGATGGATTTCGCCTCGCGACAACCCTGGATTTTTTCTCAGTATTTCCGGTCTTTGGTTCGGATTCATCTTTTGATGGCCATTCCGGTGTAGCCAGACGCTAGTCCCAGTACCGGTTCCTGTCCTATGTATTCACTTTCTGCGCAGCATTTTACCACCTGGTCCCCCTTCCCGTTGCCCTTGATCCCTGTGTGACCAGGGACCCATATGAGAGCCACTTCGTTTTTTTCTGCAAGTTGGTTTAATGCTTTTTTACATTCCCCTACCAGTTCTGATGTGATGTCTGGTTCCCCTATTGCCTTCAGTGTCGCTTAGCTGTCCAAGAAGATCGTGATCTGTCTGGCAGCAGAGTATCTTCTATTAACGTTTCAGCACAGCGAAGGACAACCAGGACCTTAGCCTGAGAGACAGAAGCCTGTCGCCGAAGTGGGATCCCTGTCCCACTCCCTTTTTTGCTGCCATAAATTCCTGCTCCTAACCCTCCCTCTCCCCTGGAGCCAAGTGTATACCATATATTCCCCTGGAGGAGCGGGTGACCATTTGCTTTCCACGAATCCCTGCTCGGAATGCAGACACGGAAAGTTTTGTTGAAGTTGAAGCGTTTTGTTATTTTATCTTGCCCTATCTCTAGAATTGGCAGCAAACCAATGTTACTTGAGAGCCTAGTGTTCCTAGTCCCCTAAGTCCATCTATTTGCCTTTGCCAAGTGGCCCATCGCGGGTGCCGTTCTAGCACTTATCGCAACATGTAGAAGTTATTCACAGAGCATGAATCCTATCGCCGCTGTGGGCGTAGTCCTCATTGCTCTTGCAAACCCCTGAATGCTAGCGTTTGTAATCTTCGCAGCCTGTCCTGCATTATTTTAAGTTTCATCCCTGGCCACCAGAACATGGCCGCATATGTGAGCCTTGATTTAAGGACAGTAAAGTAGAGCCAATCAAGTATTTTAGGCTCTAGACCCCACGCCAACCCAAGGGCTCTCCTGCACATCTAAAGTGCAATGACAAACTTTCTGCACTGGGTCTCCAGGTGCTTTGCTCAGTTCAGTTTGCTATTTAGGCTGACTTCCAGATATTTTACTGAATCTGAAAATTTCAGTTTCTCACCATAGAATGAAGGAGTTTAAACTTTCGACACTTTATAATTCCTCGTGAAAATCACCAGGCTGGTCTTTTCCGGATTCACTGGAAGCCCTAATCTATTGCACCAGAGCTCTACGATGCGCAGCGCCGACCTTGAGAGACCCAGACACGTCTCCGGGTGTCCCCCCCCCCCTGGCTAGGATTGGAAATTTATTCGCATAGCCCTGAGTTCAATACCCTTCTTTATTTAGCCATTGAAGAGGGCGTCCACCACAATGCACCACAGAAGAGGCGACAAAATTGTAATGGGCAAGAGCTCTTGGTCAGAGCTTCAAGTTAGGCAAATGCAACATTGTCAAACTTATCATCCATTTTTCTGGATGTGGGGCTATGGTTGGCAACAGCCACGAGGATCACACCATGTCGACACATACGGGCTTGGTAAGCCGCGGCGACCGGATTAGTTTTTCTTTTAATTGTCCATTTATTTTAACCTGTATTTCCACTCAAGTATTGCATCATCACTGTCTTCTCTAGAAAGCGCCGAGAGCCTTGAATATGTGAATGAAAATGTAAAATACAATCAATTAGATATCATTAAATCACTAAGAAATGAAAATCAAACTCTGACAATAGTTACGCATTACGGATATTTACCTAACCACGTGATTACAGATTTTGTGTTGAACATAATTTTCATTTTTTGCCCTCCAGAAGATTAAAGATAACAAATCTTGGCTGAGTGGAGGCGATATTCAAGGAAAAATATTTTGTTGGAAACTATACAGAACTTTTTGATAATACTCTTTGTATTGAGATATTCTTACCAATAAAAAAACAAGACTTTTATTATACTGAGGAAATTGGGAAAATATTGACATTTTTGAAGATCAATCCGAGTCTCTAATATTCCATATTTTTCTGAATTCTTAAATATAAACCTATTGAAACTTATATTTTTAGATTAGTATTCTACTTTTTTTCTTGATCGTTAAAATTCATTCAAATATTAAGGTCACCTACACCAAAGTTTTAATAACTCATTCAATGGTAATTCATCGCTCAAAGAGTAATTCTACATTTTTTTGCTTTCATAATCAAATATCATATCTAATTGTTTAAATATAAAATATTTCAAATTATATGAAATCGATTAAAATTAGCTTCTTTATAACATTTAGTTCGATAATAAATTATAAGACTCTTAAATTAAAAGAACTTCAGCATTAGAAGAAAAGGAAATTATTTTTGTTGAATTCACTCTACAGTACACCTTCATTAATCATAATATAACATAGAATATCAAGTTTTTATCTCATTGAATATAAATTGGACGCTCTTTTTTCCCATGTGTTTAAAATTGGTTGAAGTTGTCAATGAGCAGAATAAGGAAACTGCGTGCTTAATTCCTATTGCATTCTTGAATTAATTGTTACATTCTAACGACTTGACAAACTACATATGAAAATTTTTAATGTCATGAAACTTGGAATAATTTATCTCAAGGTTACTGACCAATTAGTGTCTGTCAGGTTGTTTGCCTTATAATTACGTTCTGTTCTTGCAAATGTGAGTTTCGAGTAATAAGTATGAAAATATATAGAAATGTCAGATGCAACGAAGTAATTAAAACAATCAGTGGAGTGAATAATGACCTAATCTTTAACTTGATTTATGAAACTCACGAAAAATTCCTATTGATTATTGCCACAAATTATCGAAGAGAAGCCCAAACTTCCTTACGCTTAGGGGTTTTCTTTTATTTGTTGCAATGATCAATAGGCTTTTTTTGTCAATGTTATGAATCTAATTAAATATGTGGAGCCTACCTTTCAGGAAAATGAAGATGAAATTCAATACATGTTTCTTAATTTTAGCACGTAACCTATATTAATTTGGAATCATTTATTGACTTAACATTAGTATATGTACAATGCAGCATTTTTGTGGAAAATTTTTAACCTAAGTAATTTATCAGAATAGGGAAAATGTGAAAAAAACTATTTCCAGAAAAGATTATTCAGTAGCTGGAAGACGATAAAATATTATTTCACCAAATATAAATAATTTTCTGGATGAAGCCAGAGCATTTGGTTAGGTCTACAAAGAATATTGGCAATAATGAAATAACGAATAAAACAAAATATTCTGGTAAATGAAATAAATGAGTTCAGTCGATTCAAGACGAATGTCGTAACTGAACATGTTCGTTAAATTATTTTTCTATGTGGCAGAGTAACAAGATTTTGAGATTGAAATAACTTTTGCAGAGAAACCATTTTTTAGTTTAATAAGGCAGCTTTTTTTTCTATATTATTACACCACAATTTCCGTTCTTATTGCTCAAATTTTTTGAGAAAACGATATTATAAATCTATAGATAAAACTACATACACAGAATTGAACAGAAACTTGGAAAAAACACAAGTCACTATTATGCGTTCAGTTGAAACAATATTTGTTCGTAAATGTCGCATCATGGTCAGAATTATCACACGATGTTTTTAAATAATGAGGAAGGACAGAAAATTCCCCTTCTTCCAGTAAGCAAATAATAATAATAATAGAATTACACTTACATAAATATTTTTATTATGATACAGTTATATTACTGAAACAACTTTGATATAATAAATTCTGTAGATTAGCATAATTAATTTGAAAAATGAATGACGAATTTGTACCTTGAAAGGAAATTTTTTGCTGGGAATATTTGTTATATAAATTTGTCCGCGTGAAACAAATGAAATATATCAGTGTTTTGTTCACTATATATAACTTACATATAACTTTCTTAACAGAATTTCCTTACATCTGTGAAAATAACTACTTACAGAAACGCAACAAAGTTAACGTTCTTGCTCCCTCGTAGAGAAGCCTTTGAAATAGTAATAATTTCAAAAAAATTTCAAATTTCTTTAATATAGCGTTCCTGATTTGAAAAATGTCTAATACAATGTCCTAAACAATTGTCTGGACTCATTTGTGAATTTTCTTCAACGAATGTGTTTGAAAGGAGGGGAAGCCATCCCCCAATTATTTTGAAGAACTTTCCAAATTAAATATAAGAAGGCGATAAATTCCACTCTACTTATATTTTCCAATGATGGTGTTCGCTTGCATGAAAAACCTATAAGCACGTGTATATTTGGATCCATGCTAAATTCCATATAGTCTTTTTGTGTGGGGGGGGGGGGGGGGTAGGTAAAAAATTTAACTCTTTGATTTAAAATTAGCTTGTTGGTTCGAAATTCATATTTTTTGGAATAAAATTAATCATTTGGTTTAAAATCAGAATATAACTTTTTGGTAGAAAAATAACTTTTTTGTTGAAGAATCATATTTTCGGGTTAAAAATTCAACCGTTTTGTAGATAATTCTTCCTTTCGTCTTCAAAATTCAACAATTTTGTTGAAAATTAATGTATTTTGTCAAAGTTTCATGTTTTTTGTAGAAAATTATTCTGGCTGTAAACTCCGATTGAATTGTCCAAATATTAAAATTTTAAAGAAATGTTTCAATCAGCCCTATAAGCTGTACTTTCATGTTTCTAATTAGGTATATATGCAATTAAAAGGTAAGAACTTTAACCATGAAAAACGTACCATTTACGACTAGTGTTATTTCTTCACAATGCAATAATTACTCAAGATATGAAAAATCGTAGTGATGGTTAGGCTGTAAATTTAGTGTAGATGCAAGTGTCAAAGAGAGCATAAAAAGGCTTCCACTTTTCACCAAATTATTGTTTTCTTCTGAAATTGTGCAAGAACATTTCCAAACATTGAGGGTATGTGCAATTATCTTCAGTTGTATTAAGACCAGTTTAACAGTAAAATTAAAAATGCCTAAATTCTACGAACGCTTGAGATATTTCTACGTTAAAATTTTTGAGAAATCTTTTAATCCTATCTTAACTTTTTTATCTTTATAGAGATAGAGATAGATAGAGAAGACAAAGTTGAGATTCAGAATTCAATATTTGTTAATTGAAGCATTTTATTGTTCGAAAATATAAAAATATTATTACTATCAATCAATTAAACTGCATCGTATTTTGAACGAATAAGAATGTCAGTTCTTCACATTTTCATTTATACAGAATTGTCACTTAAAAATAATAGTCTGTCATTTATTTCATTTATTTCGTACGTATCAAATTATACCTATCCTGCACAAACAAAAAAGCATACAAATTAAAAGTATAGCTAAGAAAAATAGATCAATCAACATCCAATACATGTAAAATCCTCACTGAATTTTTAATATTGCGTTTTGACTTTTTTCAGATGTATAAGTATTTACTTTTTCTTGGAATATGCTCAGCTTTTGCTTTAGGCAGTGAGCTGCCAGCACCTGCTGATCAATGTGGGAGTAAGTGATATATTAATTGAATCTCAAAAAGAGAATAGCTGATATATATATATATATATAATAGTACATACTATTTAGCTTATGGTCGATATTCGTCGAGAATAATCAGACCCGTAGAAATTTTGGGCCGTTTATTCACAAAAACACAATGTTTAACAATAATAAATGAGGAAAGTGATGATGATTAAATTTGCAATTGATATAAAACCAAATCAGATGAATAAATGCAGCTTCCAAAAATTTTAAAAATGATTAGTACCAGGAATAATCATGTTTTTTTCTGTTACAATGCATAATAACATGATGTATATACAAAGTGTCCCAGGAGTATTTTTGTTCCTTGTAATGGCGAATAGGGGAAAAAAATTCAATCGAAAAATCCCAGAACGTTTTTGGGTCCGGTGCATATTGAGGGTGCCACAAAGCATTGAAATCGCATGTAGATGTGCATCTGGTTGCAAGTGTGTGTGCGACCCCGAAAAGCAATTCCTTCTACAGAGATAACTTCACCTTGCTTCGAGCAGTGAAAAAAAACGCGATTACAAATGTGTTTTTCTGTTTAAATCAGATAGGCTCAAGTTTTATCAAACCGTAAAATAACTTTGCAAATAATCAATTCTTCTATTTAAACTTGTTTAAGATAAAATATTGGCTCACTGAAATTCAGTGCTTAGAAAAAATGGAAATGTACGCTAGTTTCTTCGAAATTTGATGAGCGCAGAACAAATAATTTCAGTGAGCCATTGAAATATTTCCAAGTCTTCCAAAATCTTTAGGATCCACATAGAATTATTGTAAATTTCTTCAAATCTTTTGAATTACGGATCATTTTATCGATTTCCTAGACTTCACGTGTTATCTTTTGAATTCTTCTAGAGATTTTGAAGAATTATCTTGACATATTAAGGATATTACTTGATTTATTTTGAATTATCTAAATTCTTCTCAGGACACGAAATTCTCTTCAGCTATTTGCAAATTCAGCGACTTTCACCAACAGATGAACGCTACTGGACTAGGGATGCACACGTTTTTTTCCAAATCTGCAGAATTCTGTATAAATCTTTGAATTTACTTGAAAACATTTGAATTTCCTAAAATATTTTTGAATTGTCTTGAAAAATTTAGGATGTAATTCGATTTATTTTTAACTTTATGAATTTTTCCCACAACATGAAATTAGTTTCAACTGTTTCCGGATTCATCAACTTGGGTGACGGTATATTACTACTAAAATAGGATGTACTTGTTTTTCTAAATCTGCAGAATGCTCAGGAATCTAGCGAATACTTCAGAATCTAAAATAATTGAAGGAATTTACAATAATTCAACGTGATTTATGATGATTGTAGAGGAATTCAAAGAAGTTTTGAAAAATTTAGATGATTTCAATTGATTTCAAAGGCTTCTGCAGGATTTGAGAAAAACAAGTTCATCTCAATTCAGTAGTAGCCCACCGTTGATCAGTTTGGAAATAGTTGAAAAGAATGTCATGTTTTCATAAGAATTCAGAAAATAAAAAATAAATCAAGTTATGTCATGAATTATTCAAGAGAATTCAAGGATCTCTACAAGAATTTCATGCTTCAAGAAGAATTCAAAGAATTCGGAACATTTAATTGAATTTTGCGTTAAGCAGGGACGATCACTGATTATTTGCAATAATGTACGAATTATCTAGACTCACTGAAATTATTTGTTCTACTTTCACCAAATTTCGGAGAACATAGCCTACATCTCCATTTTGTCCTTGCACCGAATTTCGGTGAGCCAATATTTTATCTCGATCATGTTTAAATGAGAGAATTCATTTTTGCAAAGTTATTTCGCGATTCAATAAAACTTAAGCAAATCCGATTGCAACAGAAAAATAGATTCGTGATCGCATGTTTTTTGAATGCTAGAAGCAAGGTGAATTTACCGTTGTAGGAAAAATTTGTTTTCGAGATTGCACGCAAACTTTCAACTAGGTGTTCACCTACATGTAATTTCAATGACCTGTAGTACCCCGAATATGCACTAGACCCAAAAATGATTTGGGACATTAGGATTTGATTTTTTTTTCTTATCTGCCATTACAAGGAACGACAATAGTCCTGGAATACCCTGTATAATGTATGTACTAATGTGTAACTTATATAATTGTATTAAATGAATATATTCAGGCAATGGGCCTTAGGAGGTGGAATATGTGGGAATTATTGTTTTCAACTTTTTACACTAGGATCCCTTAAATTTCAACGAGTGCAAAATTCATAATAATAGCACTTTTGGTGACTATTCTGTTATAAAAAACTGAGATAGTACTCGAGTTTTATCGCAAGAAAAAATTCTGAAAAAAATGTTAAAAATTTGTTCGAGTTCCAATTTCCAGCCAAATTTTGTTTGAAAAAATCATGCGCGTTGAGAATGCTTGGAAGAAGTTCTGTGAATTTTTTCAGATTTTTTCCAATGATAGAAACTAAGAAACAAAAATATTAACGAAAATGGACGTTACCGCCCCTTTGTGGGCATTTTTCGCACGCTTACCCGGCTATACCCTTTCTTTTTATTATTTTCCAGAAATCATTGGTTGCTACTATCGACCAAAATTTTTGGGTGAGTACGTGAGTACTTTCTCGGCACCTACAGATGGAATGAAGGATATCGATGTACATCTTTGCACTCACCTAATTTACAGCTTTGTTGCAATTCGTTCAAATGGTTCTGTTCAAGGTGTCAATACACATTCAGATCAAGATTATAATGCATTCAAACAGTTCAACGATCTTCGGGAGAATAATCCCCAGTTGAAAACCTTAGTTGCAATGCAGGGCATGTACGATGAATCTATGTTCAAGATTAACAACAAGTAAGCTTTATATTTGCGTCCAAGTTCGGGAACAGAATTCTAAATCCTCAAAATAATTTAAATCTTATCTGAAAATCATAGAAAATTATGAGATTGTGTGTTCCATAAGAAAAGGGCTCACTCTGTCAATCGAAATGTCGGCGATATTTGCGTTCATTTCAACGAGAGTAAAAAATATTTCCCGATTTCAGATAAATCAGACAACATTGAACTCATAAGCACAAAAAACTGTCCTTCCTTCACACAGACATTGATCCAATATTGATTCGTAGCATTCCAGTTTTTTTAATGCGGAAAGTATAGAATATGCTCTGAATGAACTTGCTAACTTTGAATTTTTTTTTTCTCGAAAAGCCGTGTTTTGAAATTCCAACATCATAAATGAACCGTAGCTGGATCTCGAACTTACAGAGTTCATGTTGGACGCAAGATATCACGAATTTACCTGACTAGATGTCCCATATCCAGAAATTCGGTCCTTTCTTGTGGAACGTCACACATTAATTAATTCGTTCCAAATTTCAAATTCTAGAGCATTGACTAATCCAATTCTGCGAGAAAAACTTGTTTATAATATTGTAAACTTCGTGAAAAAATACGGATTTAATGGTACAGACATCATCTATTCAGAACCACCTCAACATGGTCGACGTCGTTCTGATAAGGAAAATTTCGTTTTACTCTTGAAGGCACTCAGAGAAAGATTCGATGAAGAAAATCTTCTTTTATCTGTAGCAGTTGATCCTAATGAAGCGGCTGCTAAGATATTATATAATATTAAGGGAACAGCCGAGAATGTGGACTTCATTAATTTGAATACTTTCGATTTTCACGGAGACCATGATACTGATAAGAATGTTGGCCATACTTCTCCCATGTATCATTCTTCAAAGGAAAATGCGGAGGAACGCAAGAGGAACATTGTGAGTACATTCAGAATATTGTTCAATTTTTAGTCTTTCGCATTGATAATTTTTTCGTTAAACAATACCATTTTTAAAAATGTTTTATTATTAGAAACCTTTAGTTTCATGTTTCTAATTCATGATAAGCACTTCAAAACTATCAATTCCTGAAAGCTGGGCATTTGAAAATTCACAATAAACAATTAAAATGATGTCTTGATATAATCCATATTTTCTTTAAGTTTATTTGATGATTTTTCAATCAATCCGCTTTGCAGGATTATGTTGTTAAATACTGGATTTCGCAATCTGCTCCACCAAGCAAGTTGATACTTGGAACTTCTTTTCGTGGAGTATCCTATACTCTGGCTAACACAACAGAGATTGGCAGAGACGTACCATTCGTCAAGAAGCAACCGAAACATGATTTTGATTTCGGATATAACCGAATTTGTCACTTGAGAAAAAGATGGACGTATTTCTACGATGAAGAACAGCAAGTACCATATATTTACAAAGGGAATCAAATTATCGCCTATGATGATGTTCAGTGAGTCGTCAAATAATGTTTTTCAATTGTTTATTAATATGGATAAGAATACTTCATCTCAATGCTCATTTTTAGATCTATCAAGGTGAAAGCTGAATATGCTGAGGCAATGCATCTTGGAGGTGCCATGGTGTCTCTCATAAGAGATGATGATTACGCTGGACACTGCGGAGAAAAATTCGCACTTCTAAAGACTTTGAACCGAGTCCTCAGAAACAAATGTTAAATTCTTCAATAAATCCTAGTAGGAAAAATAAAGAATCTATAATATCATTAATGCTCCACATTCGTCTCAATTCTTAATTATAAACCGATGGATATTTATGTTTCAAGACTAGTGTTTGGGCAATTTTCTTTTAGTGAAAATGTCGTTTTTGCAATTAGCTATAAGTATTTCTGAGAAATGATAAGCAGATGCAAGTAAATGGAATGGAATTTTCGTTATAAGTTTTTATGCGCGAACGAATATTAATGATACAAATTCCAGCATGGCATATTTTTATAGTGATTCCTAAAATTGAATAACTTTTGAACTTTCTAAAGCTATTCCAAAAACACTTATAACAAAATAACATTTGCTATCTTATATTTTTCTTATCTTTATTTCATTGGTCAGAAATCAAAAATAAGCTTTGGGTTTTAGACTCCTGTCCTAAGAGCCTAAGATGACTCAAATTGAAGTCTTGGGATGTACAATACTGCTATGCAAAATCAATTTTTGAATTTTCAATTTTCTTTTTTTATATAAGTTATTAACAAATAAAAAATGAAGAAATTTAGGTTTTCATGGTTTGGGATGACCCTTGAATAGAGAGGAGCGAATTTCACCGTTTTCAGAATAGCGAGTTGAATCCCTTGTGATATATTGTGGAAGTCCTTTTCAAAACCAAACACTCTAATAATAAACGCCTTCTACGACCACACCATCAGTCTGCACATTGCGTTTGAATATTTTGAAATTTTTGTCAAAGTGAGGTATGTAAATAGTCGGTGAAACAGTCCCGTAAAAATAAATTCCACAGTGAAATATGTGCCTTATCAAGTATTGAAGTGTATGTGAACGCAAACACCTTCTATGACCTTAGTCAAGGTCGCAACGCGTGAAAGGCTAATTTGAGAAAATAACACTCAAGACGATTCGTTTGCATCTGAAGACTTTTTGCAGCTCTTCGCTGGTATCTTTTTTACTTCTCTCAATATTGCCCAGCACCTACCCGACGAGGTGTCTGCACAGTGCACGCCCAATGCCATTCCAACTCACTTATCTCCTTTAAAGGAACAGCCAATTAAAGTGGCTTGAAATCGGAATTGGTTTCTAAAAAAATGCATTGTTTTGCTTTTCCAATAGCGTAGCTGAAAGAAAACTATCTCGAGCTTAAATTCAGATGACATGCATCAAGCTTGTTATCTTTTATTTTCTGTATAGACTTAAGATTCCTAATGTGTGTACTATTGTAACTGCTGTTTGCCGTACTAGTGTTCTCTCAACCAGACACATAATCAGCAAGAGATTTACAGGATCCCTGAACGGTGTGCTACTATAAATCTACTTCCTGTCATACAACGCGTTTGCGCACCAAGTTAGTTCCACGTTCGCCTTCACAACAAAATCAAAGATGCACTTAAATATCTGTGACAGCTTGCAGTAAGGTTACGTTATTTGTAACGCACGTACACATAAGTAGTAGAGCCTGTTATGAGAATTAATGGATACGCTGCGTTTCCTTAAAATGTGTAGTTGACTATGCGAAATCAACGTGCCTACTCCTTGAAAAATAGACATGTACGCGGAGCGTTTCCTCAACACTGTTTGAAAAAGCTGCAGTTGAAAAAGAGAAAGCGACATTAAGACCAACCGCGGAAAGCAAGCACCAACTGAGAGATGATCGCAAGCTCAGGACAAGGAGGAACATTGACATACAGGATCCTCCTGAACCCCAAGATCTGGATGAAATGAATGCCTCACTTTGTGAGGATATCTCGGAGGAGTCCGACCTCTGGACCATCAATTGTTCAATTGATGGTAATGTGAGAGCTTCGGCTGATTCAAATCGAAGGCTAGAAGCGACGGTGGATTGAAAGACCAAAAAAAGGCTTACATTAACTGAACAATAAGATTGGATGGGCATGACAAAATATGTCCTGTTTTCAGTGTGTGATTGACTAGATAATATCTAGTAGACCGCTGACGGAGAGGGTTTTAAAGCTTGCTCAAGAACTTAGGATCTACAATTACACACTGAACAAGTCAAAGCTGCTGATAGTCAAGCAGCATACTGTTGACAAACTATGGGAGTTATCTGATGCAGGAAGGATAATAGGAAGAGGGAGAGATGGATCAGGGAGAATCCACAGTTTCTCGCTGACCCATTGCGTCTTCTTAGCGATCCCCCTATCTCAGTCAGAAATCCACCCAAGCCCAACAAAGTAGAGACTCCTTGGAAAAAGGTTAACGTGATCCCGAAAACACTGGAGTTAAAACAAGATACTAAGAATATCATCTGTTTCGAAAACTTTTGCGGAAGAATCATAACATCCGAGGAGAAATGTCCATCAATCACTGCCGAAGAGTTGGAAAAAGCACTCAAGAGTACAAAAAACTTTTCTGCTGGAGGATCATATGGTATCAAGAACTTCTGGTGAAATAAGCTTACTCCAACACACCAACATTTGGCCCGCATATTCACCTCATATTTAAAGTCAAAAAAGGTCATCCCCCAGGGGCTGGCGTTAGAACGCACTGTGCTTCCACCGAGAAGAAGCAACTTGTCTAACCCAGAGAACCACAGGTCAATAACTTCTTTGGACAGACTGTATAAGATCTTTATAGATGTCCTTAACAGCAGTATTGTTCTAAGAATTGAGTGAGGAGAGCTGTAAAAACAACGTGGCTCGAAAGAAGGTGTAGCAGACTACCGAAAGAACCTGCTCATTGACAGGTGCGTCTGTAAAGACGAATCAGCCCCATACCGTGGTGATACAGGGAGCCGATGTCATTTTTACATAGCAGTTGCTCTCAGTGGGACCCTACGGTGATTTTACCTTTTTTAAACCGTTCAGGAATAATGCTACTGCGTGCTGTTGGCACGTCGTGGGTGTGGTGAGCCCACACTTGTAGTTATTTACTACAAGAAACTATCCACCTAGAAACACTTCCAGGTATAATCGCGGTAAATCAGACCTATGGCCTCGTCTTACGACCGTGAGATGGGTGGCCACAGGGCACCACGAAATCACACCGACAAGCCTGCGAAACCGTTGCGCGTCTTGAGGACACGAAGCGATCCAAGAATTAAATCTATCTCCCAAGTGCCTTGGCACATTTTTGCCACGCGAGTATGGCTTTAAAATTACGAACCAGTGATATTTTTTCACCTCCGAAAGCACTGATCATAAGGACAATTACTTTAGCAGAATATTTTTTAATACAGTTGTTGCAGCTCTCTTTTAAGGTCTTGATACCTCTTCTCCTTCTCCTTACCTACCCTACATTTTCGGAAGGTATAAAAAACTCCAGAGAGCATTATTCCATAAAGAAAAGTCAAGTTCAAAGACGCTTTTGTAACCTGGATACCAAAATCCGTTTTCTGCAATAAAGAAACTTTAAAAATGCACTGTTTTTGATTTACATAACAAATTCTTTCATAGTACTTTTGATTAGTTCTTTGATGTGGAATAACACGTGCTAAGCAATAGTTCGAAATTCTTATTGAATTTGTATTTCACTTTTTTTTAGAAAAAGCTTGATTTTTGATTCTAGTGTAAAGAAAAAGAATGTTTGTAAATCATTAAATGAAAGTTTCTAAAATTAAAAGTTGAGTGCAAGAGCTTGCAGGTTGAAAATATTTGCGGCTCTCGGCGCCCGCTGTATGATAGCTTTCGTCATATCCAATGTTTTTTTAATAAGGAGAATATGTTATAAATATATGATTGGACTTCTAAAGAAGTTATTTAATTTTTCCAAATCCCTGTACAGAGTTTCAAAAATTCAAAGTTGATTTAATTATTATATTTATTGATTATAACAGTTGGTATCAACTAAGTGCCTTTTGCTTATAAAATCAAACGTAATATATTTTAAAACGCGACAGGAAGTCAAATTACGAAAGATTCTCAATGATGTCGAACTGAGATATGAAAATTGGACACTGCTCATAGTTAAAAGTTAGGAATGTTTACCTAATTTCGTAATTAATTTCCATTTTCTGCTTTCGCAAGATTTCAGATAACGTGTCTCGTTTAAGTGAAACCGGTATTGGAAAAACGAATTTCTAATCAAGAATGTTCAATATATGTTTCAAATAATTCTTTGTCATGCGATATCTTGATTATGAAAAGAATATTGCTCTCATGAAATTGATGACATAATCATATTTTTAAAGACTGCTTCCTGTTACAAATGAAAATTATATATAAAATAAATGTAACCGCGAAAATAAATACAGTTTGTTTTTAGAGTATGAAAGTAAGAAATATAAACAGGAAAACTTTACCATTTACGTCTAGTGTTATTTTTTAAGAACGGCAATATTTACCTAAGATACGAAAAAAACAAATCATAACATAATTTAATGACAATGCAAAAAATACAACAGATTCGTAAATTTAAACAGAATTGATTGAGCTATAGTATTAATAGATTTTACTGAGGAGTAAAGAATGTATGGTGATTTGTAATATTCACAAAATCGGTTTTTCATAGTTAAACTTTCTTTATTAACATTATTCGAAATTTATGCAAAAACAGAAAGGATCCCTTGATTGGAAACAAATCGGCTGAACTATGTTATTAATACATTCTACTAAAGAGTACGGAAGTAATGGTGATTCACATAATTTGGAAAATCTATTTTACACAGAAAAACTTCATTCATTACCATAATTCCAAGTTCACGCAAGAATTGGAAGGGCTCCTTGATTCGAGTCCTTTTGATCCACCTTTTTTTTATTTTGACATCCTCTATGATGAGGAAAATATATTTGCTAATTAATCATCATAAGCTGGTTTGTTATGATTTCTTGTTTTTCTCGTGGAATTGTCAACTTAGAATTATCAGCATTTGCGGCATTTTTACGGCATACAATGTGTTGGAGGTAATCTTCTGATTATCAAGCAGTGACGGACATCCTTTCGAATGCTGTATTTTTTTTCGAAGGCACATTTGAATATATATTTTTGCAAGGTGGACTAATTTTGAATCTATCGAATGATCCAAGGAAAATGGAACAAAAATATTGAGGAATAAAAACATGATGGCACTTTTTGAGAGAATAAAAGAAGGCTTCCTTACAATATTATGAATGAATATTAAATTCTTCATTTTGTAAGCTATCGCCAGTTTATTCTGAGCCTCTTTTGCAGTTTCTGTAGCTTAAAAATATAAGCAGAATATCACTTTGCTTCGAGGGGTGAATTACTTGGATTTTTAGTGTTTAGCAGATTGCAAGATTTCAAATTCGCAAAATATTGCAAACTATTGCAATATATTGCGCAAGATTCCACAGGTTATAGGCAATTCATCATAGAAAATTATCATATAAGAAAACATTTCAGGAAAATCAGCATTGGAATATATAATACAAACATTTTGAAGAAATGCATGTAAAAAGTGGAGAAACTATAAAGGTATCTGTATACCCCCTTAAGACTAGCAGCTGTTGATCTTCAGAGCATCAGACATTTCAACCCTGAACAGCTAACTGATCAGTGTTGAGGTAAACAGCTACACAAGAACAATAGAAAGCATTAGATCTTTTTTACATGGATAGAGATGCTTTAAACCTATGTCCAAGGCGGGGAGAACTCTTCCCGGAGACGAAAGAATTTGTCATGACCATCCAGGACAGGGTCATCGAGACGAAGTAATACCAAAAACACATACTCAGTATGGCAGCAGTTATTCACAGATTCCGCCTTTGTGGAGATCCCAATTAGAACATCAAGCACATTATTGATGGCTATGGCTGTACGTTGCTTGCCTCGCAGGTATACACGCGCCGACATAATGATGTTGCTGGAATCATTCACCAACAAATTTCCCTGAACTCTGGCTTACTAGAGAGATTTGAGCCTTACTACAAATAGAGCCCAGTTGAAGTACTGGAGAACGAACACCATCTCCTTTACAGCGACAGGACTATTCTGACTGACCAACTAGTCAAACACTTGTCCAGATGTCCTCTGGTTAGACAGACATGTTTAACATGTGAGAATAATAGACAATAGCGTTCTTCTGAGCAATAACAGGCTTCGAAGCATTAAGAAGATCCAAAAATATTCGGGCTGAAGCAAGAGATCCTGACCATGTGGGGGGTGAAGAAAGTCACCATCCACCCGGTCGGCATCTCCTCCACTGAGAATGTTCATGCCAAGTGCGTACAAATCTTGGAAGAGTTAAGCGCTCAAAATTTGCTACATCCAATTCATAAGGCACTATTGCTGAGCACGTTCTGCCTCGTCTAGAGTTTTCTGAGCGTGAACAATGATAGCAGCTAAATTCGCATTCTATAGCCATTCCGCGCAAATTGCAGATGACTGTGATAATCATATCTTCAATTTTTCACTTTCTAATTTTCACCTTCCTTTTTTGTGCATATGTGTGTCTGTGTGCATATGTGTGTCTGTGTGCGTGTGTGAACTTGTGTATGCCTCTTGCTATCCCATGTTATAATTGATATTTTGAATCGTGGCTCTCAGTCATTAGCATTAGATTTAAAGTTTGTAAGAAAGAGAGATCTCTATAAATGGGCTCTCCAGCATAAATCTTGAATCTTTATAAAGTTCTCCAGTTTAGATCCCTATAAACAGGCTCTCCAATATTAATGTTGGATCTCCATAAACGGGCTCTCCAGGATGAATGTTGGATCCCTATAGGGCTCTTCAGTGTGATTGTCGGATCCCAATAGGCGGGCTCTCCAGTATGTATCCTCGACAATTATGACTGATAGCAGCGAAGTCTTATTTCATTTTGGAACGATAGTTAAAACAATTTAAACATGATATAATACTGAGTAAAGTAATGAATTAAAAAAAAAGAAATTCAAATAATTTAAGAAAAAGTCCGTTACAGCTTCATCATTTCTGCTTTGATTTTTCGTATCCCATGTAAATATTAACGTTGTAAGAAAATGTCAATAGACGCAAATGATGAATTTCTCACGTTTATACTTCTTACTTTCATTTTATGAAAATAATCTGCATTTATTTCTGCGGACACATTTATTCAATGTATAGTTTTCATTAGTAGAAGGGAGCAATGCTTGAAAATCTGATTGCGTCATCAATTTCATCAGAGCCATATTTTTTCTCATACAGAATATCACATTACGAAGAATTATTTGCAAAATATATTGAATTTTTTTGAACTGAATTCTGTTTTCCATACTGGTTTGGCGCATACGAGATATGCTATCTCAAATCTTGCGGAGGCAAATAAACAGAAATTAAGTTCAACACATAATCAGTAATTACGAAATTAGGTGAATATTCCAAGCTCGTAACTATTATGAGACTCTAAATTTATGTTTTAGTTCTTCCTAATTCAGAATAATTTATAATTTAACTCTCTGTCGCGTTTGAAGAACAATGTTTGATTAGCTCGCACGGAAACATGATTTTATTTTTATTTACAGGAAAGTATATTCAGTGGATTCAAGAACTAACGAAAACTTTTAATACTTCACCGATGCTTATTTGAAATAAACAACTCTCACACTTTGGATCTGATAAAACTTTTTAACAACACAGTTCTAATAACACAACACATTTTTTTCAATTATAATTTCCCCCAGCTTTTTTCTAATTTATTCCGTATAAAAAATTTCTGTAAAAATTACGATATCATAGGCGACAAACCTATAATACAGATTGCGACAGGATGTTTACGAGAAAAAGCAAATCTGAAACTTTCAAATTGATATCTTCATAAGTTTGTACACGCAGAAAAAAGAACCCTATGTTTTACTGAAAACCAAGTTAAATCTACTGATCTGCCAAGTACGTATATGGACAACACGTCAGTTCAGTAAATTTTACAACTATAGGAAACTGAAGATGACTATCATTGATGGTTACCAGTACCGATTCTCAAGTGCTGTTGACCTGCGGATCAGTAGATTGTACAGATCCAGTCGCTATTCTGCACTATTCCTCGATGCTATAATTACGAATCATCATGTCACTTTGACGGATAATATAAACAGATCTAGCTTATGTTAACGGTGCAGACTATAGTTTGGACGGCTCTATAAATTGTAAAAAAAATAACTAAACAATAATTAATAAATGAACAAACGGTTAGTTCTGAGATATATTTTCGGGTATACTTATAATTAATCGGTATTTGTAAGTTACAACGCTTATAAGATAATTAAAATTTCGCACGCAACGGGGGGGATTTGAACGCATAAGCCTAAGCACGCAAGTCGATTACCTTAACCACTACACTATTACACGAGTTGCGATCTGTGAAATAACTCCGAAATGCATTTTTTAACTAAGGTGGCGACCTCGGTAACGACTTTTGTTTACGCGTTCATGCCATCGCGGCACACGACAAAAGTTCTCGCATTCACCTCATATATTCATACAAGTCAGCTGGAACAGTTGCGGAACGCAAAAACGTCTTGCTCCAATAAGCTGTCAACTGTACGCGACCTCTGAATAAGATTTGCCATCCAAAATTGTGTTATTTATTATAAAACCCCTTCGTTGCTGAGTGAGAATATGGAGTAATGTGACGACTGTCACAGAAATGTCAAAAATAAATGTTTTGTAGGTGATGCAATCCATCCATTGCTGATGGCGTCATGAATTCATCCGGTGGTCCGCGCGGATAGGTTCTGTAATGTTCACTGCACCACTATTGTTAAATTCACCCCGATTTCACTGTGACATTTACGAAATGCTTAGTGCTTTTGACAGTTTCACCCCTTCATTAAGAGCAGTTTTTACTGTTACGGTTACAAGAAACACTTCACATTTCTTGATTAGTAAATATTACATTTCTTTTTTCTGCGTGTAGGATAATGATTCTTTACCCAAATTAAAATTATTTGCAATCTAATGTCATAATCAATGGATATAATAATTGAATTTATTTGAAATTTTCGAAACTCTCTGAACATGGTTTTCGAGAACTAGAATAACTTTTTCAAAAGATTAGTTATTTATTCATAACCTATTCTTCAAATTGAAAAACATAGGATGCAACGAAAGTTATTATGCAGCGAACACTGAGTGACTTAAGTATTTTCCACCTGAACGTTCTTGCATTCAACTTTTTATTTCCGATCATTTTTCTTTTCGGAACAAAAATCAAGTGCTAAGCTTCTTCCTAAAAATTTGAATCCAAATTCCAGAAAAAGTTTGAATTATTGCTAAGCAGGTGTTATTCCACATAAAAACAGTGTAAAGAAGCACTATAGAAAAATTTCTTATGTGAATCTGAAACTGTGCATTTCATTCAATTTTTTTCATCACAGAAAATGGGTTTTTACATTGAGGTGACAATAGCGTCTCTGAACTGGACTTTTCTTCATGGAATACTTTCTTTTGAAAATGTGTGAGTGCAAAGTAGTACATCGATGTCATTCACGAATATCGAGGGTCCTACTAAATATTTGATTTGGCAAGTTCATTACATAGCAATCAACGATTTTTGGAAAATAGCGATAGAAGATTAAGCTTGAAATAAAGCAGTATTTATAATACAATTTCCTTTCTCAGATGTAAATGAAACAAAATGATGTATCACTTACTCCCACACTCGTTAGCAGGTACTTTAGCAGGTGCTTGCAGCTTACTTCCAAAAGCAAAAGATAAGCATATTCCAAGGAAAAGTATTAAGTTAAGCATCTGCGACTATTCTTTCTGAATCTCAATTTTTTTTAATACAAATTTTAAAAACAGTTTTATCAATTCGCTTTCACAGAAATCATATTTCATTATTTTTGAGCTTTAAAATTCTCCTATAAAAAAGTTATGAATGCTGAATCTTAAATTTTTCATTTTTTCTTGAAGAGAGAAATTATATAAAGGGGATTATTTTCGAAGAGCACACTCAACATATCACATTTGAGATGATCAGTACCAGAAATATGGAAAAATGAGCTGGCAGTTAGTAGATTTTCAAAAGTGGGAATAATTGTACGTACCTTTAATTTCCTGAGATTTTTCTTCAAGAATTTCGTGAAAATACAATGTTTTGTTCGAACATGCAAGCCTTTTTATAATTTTCTTTAAATCTACAAAAACATTTCATTCACGGCTTTGTTATTACTGACAATTTGTCATATCTTAAGTATATATTGTTGTAGTTAGGAAATAATTCTGAACGTGAATAATACATTGTTAATGGTTTCAATCCTTACTTCTACATTTTGAAAATACAATGTATCTATTTTGCCGATAAATAAATAAATTGATTAGCATTTCGAACTCGAAAGTTCATTGCCTCACTACCCGATTCGGATAGTGTTTTTAGGTGGATAAATACTACCAGTGTGGGTCCACCAAACCCACGACGGGTCAACAACACGCAGTATTCCCCGAACGGTCACCCATCCAAGTACTAACCGCGCCCAACACTGCTTAACTTCAGTGATCTAACGGGAACTGGTGTTTTCAGCGTGGTATCGCCGTTGACTAGCAGTTATGTGTGTTATCAATATTGTCTTTTTTTATGTGTTTTTAATATGAAATTTCGTCGATACATTCATTAAATTGTGAATTTTTTTATAGAGAAAATCTGATCGGAAATATGAAATTACCGCCTATGAGAGAATTAAAAAATACTAGAAAACTGCCTTGGCCCTTATTCAAGAAACAGCTTTTGTCTTTTCATGTTTCTTCGTTTTTTAGAATTCAAATTTATATACATGTGTATATATATATATATATATATATATATATATATATATATATATATATATATATATATAAATTTCATTCATTTCTTTGTATTATATATAATTAAACATTGATCTTTTTCAGTAGAAAAATGAACTAGTTCGCTAATAAAATTGATCTTTCGTTTGTTTGAAGATTCGACAATTTTGTTGAAAATTAGTATTTCTTGTTTAATTTAACTGTCTATTAATTGAAATGAAACGATTCTTGGATGAGATATCAACTATCACATTTATCGTTGAAAATTCATTATTTCTGTTTAAATAGAATTTCACTGCTTGGTTGAACTACTTTCTTTTAGTTAAAGATTCATAAATTCAGTTAAAAATTACACTATTTAGTTTTGAATTTATTTTTTGTTGTAAATTCAAAATTTCAGTCTCAAAATTCTACTGTTTGTAGGAAATTCCTCTCTCTCTGTCTTAAACATTGGAAGATTTAGTAGAAAATTCATGTATTTTGTTGAAATTTTGACTTCCTTTGTAAAAATCTTTTTCGTCGGTGGAAAATTCATGTTTTTGTTCGAAAAATTAACTATTTCATAAAAAAATTTTTTATAAAAACTCGCTAATTGATAGTAAGTTGAACTACTTTGTTAAAAAGTTATTATATTTGTAAGACCTGTTTGGTTGAAAATGTAATTATTCCATTGAAAATTTGTCTATGCTGTTCTCCATCACTTTTTAGTGGAGGATTTAAATTCTTCAGTCAGAATTCATCTTTTTCGATTGAAAAATCATATTTTGGGGTATGAAATTCATACTTCTTGGTTGGATGTAAACTTTTTTGTCGCGGACTTCATATACAATATAAGCAAATTACTTTAGACGCATGTAAATTCAATATAATATGAATGTATATATCCAATGTAACGATTTTATTATTTTAATATACAATGCATATTAACGCTAATATAATGTTATTAATATTGATAGACACACTAGAAAACGGTACTCAGTAAAAGCATTTCTGCGAAAAAATCAAACTTTGTTGCTTCTTGAACTTTTTCTTAGGATGAATCGTTTGCAATTTACATGGTTACAAAATAATCACCTCTATATCGAGGTATAAGATTTTTTGAAAGGAAAAAGGAATCCCCCGATCGAATGAAAACTTCTCTTTGTGAATCATTTTTCAAAAATTTCTTCCTTGAAGTGAAAATCATCAAGACTTTTCGTTCTTTGGTAGAAAATCATGCAAGCGTTTCATCCAAGTTTTTTTTATCGTGAAAAAAAATGATGAAATTTTCAAAGAACGATGCAAGTTACAAAAAAAATGAATGGAAAAAAGTTTTAACTAAAAAAAGGTCAACAAATTTGACATAAATAATTTTTGGTAGCAGGCGTAGATTTGACTAATTATAAAAAGTTTCATAAAAAAACATGACAATTTTTGGGAAAACGACCCACGATGTAAGACACAAGATGGAAAAGAGATTTACAACTTGTGTACATTATTTTTTCAGGGGACGCATGCTTTTTGTTTTAATCGTAAAACATAAGAATAGAACAAAAAGTTCAATTTTTTTCGGAGAATAGACGTAAGATGAAATAAAACGTTACGTAGCTAAATTGGTCGCCTGAATTAGATATAAAAACTTGCTTTTTACCTTTTTTATCAGGGCTCTCACTTTTTTTAAACAATAAATACAAGAAAATGAACATACGGTTGTTTCAATATCAAATCACATTATGAATTGTAATAATGTGAGGATATTGTTTTTTTTGCTATTCATCTTAGCAGGCTTTTCATTTTTTAATAAATGAAAGAAGTGCAATTTGAGAGAAAAGGTCTGATATGTATTTAAAATTTTAATCAGAAATGTGATGAATGAAGGATATCCTGGCTCTACTTTTTTCATATTGGCTATTGGTCATAATCGTGGCCTTCATCGTTATTTAAATTCAACAATGTAATTTATTCGATTCTCATCAAATTTATGTAAGAAATTCAACAATAAATTCATGAGAGATTCTTCACACTCAGCTTAGAATCCCAAATTAGAATTTGGTACGCCCACTATAATCAACGGCTAGCATTTCACTCGTAAAATAATTGGTGATTAATAGACGCCTGTATTTCAGTATTTAGGGTTTTCCAAAAAACAGGAGAGAATCAAACATCAATTGGAATCGCAATCCAATGACTTGAAAATCCAGAAAATATCTACTTTCCCTTCACTCATGCACACAGCTTCAAAAATTAATACAATTCCTAAAACAATCAGTGTACTGATCGGTCGATGATGAGGTTGTAGAATTGGTAGCCTTTCTCATAGTTTTCTTCGTTCATTCAATTAAAAATCCAATTCACCTTCCTTCAATCTGAAGTATATGAACAAAACGTGTACAGGCGTCCTTAATACAATTATCTCAATTTCGTCTTCCCTTGTTCTCAAATTTGAACGATTTCCGGGCACCAATTCGAACGAGATTCCACCAGGCTTGTGGAATCTCAAGTCAAGAAATCACTTTTAGAGACAAATCTCAGCAAAGTTCGCCGGTCTGCTCACCTCGTCCTCTCAGACCAATCTAACTGGAAATTCACCTATGAACCCTCTTCACTTGTCACTTTCTACTTCTGTCAAATGGCAATATTCAGATGATTCTGTCATGTATAATTATATATTGGGCCAATTATATATTTGGCCATATTAGGACCATTACAAATATAAATTTATTGAAATTATACATTTCTCAGGGGGGATGCGGATAAAGAACAATGCCAAAATAAGAAAAAAATATTAAAGTAATTTTGAGAAATAAGATTTCTTCTTTATTTCGCAATATTTGTATAAGCAGTCCTTAACCGTGGTGAAGAAATCCATATAATATACATTTAATATAATTGTGTGAAATTCTCATTTTTCTTATCTGTGTTTGAAAAATTAGAATTCAATATTTCTAATTTGGAGACAGACTGTGTCATGTTTACAATTTCACAATATGACCAATATGATCAATATCATAATATGAACATAATATCATCATCACACTATCATCAATATGATCGCAATATGGTCAATAGAGTTAAGATTATTAGACCATCTTGTCATTTCATTAAACTTTTCTATATTTCACGTTTTCCATGTTTATAACAGTTTCAAAATTATTATATGCAGTCTTAAATAATTTATTTTTCTTTAGTCAATTAGTCTTTCACTATTGAATTAGAAAATATCTCGTCTTCTTAAATTAGTAATCTTCAACTAATCTGAGGTGCTCACTTTTCACTAAACAAATTTGACAAATCATAATGGTAATCAGTCGAATTTTACCAATTTTGATTTATAGAGATGAAACGCTTATTGACTAAAATACACTTCATTAAGCACTCAAGTTGAAACTTTCTCTTTTGCCTGATTACAAGAATTGATATTTTTGAAAAATAATTTGTTACACTCGGCCAAAGTGCCACTTAGGGTCCTTTATCACAAATAATATTAGACTGAGTAAGCAAAATTCATGTCAAGCTCAGTGGATTAATGATAATAAAATAATGGTGAAAAGTCAAATTGAATCTTGCTCAGGTGGTTATAACGTGCTAAATTTTATTTTTATGTTCCGTTACCTAATGAAGTAGGTACCCAAAAACTGCCAAAAGAAAGTATTAGATGTTTCGTATCAGAACTTTGCGTCACATTTTTTTTCATAATTTTTTGGTAGGAAATTTGAATGTGTCAATGAAAATTCGTCCTTTTGGACTGAAAATTTATCTTTTATGGTATAAAATTCATCTTTCTTGGTCTAAAGAAAACTTTCTCCTTGAAATTTTAACTTTCTTCTAAAAAAATCATCTTTTTTGCTTCATTGTTAGAAAAAATAGTCGCGAACTTCAAATAAAATATGTGTAAATGACTTCAAACACATGTAAATGAAAGTTAATATAAATGTGTATTCTCAATGTGATAATCTTATTATTTCACTATTCATACAGGTCTGATATAAAATTAATAAAATTATTATACACACTACAAACAATCTGTTACTAAGTAAATGCATTTATATGAATCCTATATTTTAGCTTCAGAAAAATATTCTCCCACAGTATTAATTCTTATTAAAACCGGACAAATATCTTTTTTGATCAAAAGGAATCAATTCTTTACCAGTATTTTAGCAATTCAAATAAATATCTCGTACATTAAAGCAAATGATTTTTTTTTACTAGAGAGGTTGAACGGTTGAAAGGTCACTGAAATCAGATGAGTGCCTGAAATGAATAATTAATTTTGAAATTTCGGAAACTTTTAATTTGAAATATTCAATTTAGCTTTCAATTTCAAATTGCCAAATTTTAATCAGTCCGCATTGAAAATTATCTGAAATAATACATTTGTAACTCATTTCAACTCTAAATAACCCAGTTTCTCAGAATCTAATCTGTATTCTTTTATTCTTTTATTTTTTTATTAAAAATGAAATTGATCAATTTTGAACGGTTTTTTATCAGAGACAATACAATTTCGACCGCTTCCTCAAATTCTGTTCTAATCGAAACATTTTCCCATTTTCAAAATCTTACTGTTGATATTTAAAATTTCATTTTATAATGGGTTTTCCGAACATTCACATTTTTAATTTTAGGTCCTGAAATTCTTTCAAGAACAGCCGAGTGCAAGCACTTTTAGTTCAAAAATCTTTCTCAGAAATAACAAAATGTACTCTTCACCTCAATTTTAGAGTTATCTTTACCTGCTACAAAAACTACCTTCACGTCTAAATTGTAAATGAAGTTAACTCCTAAAAAGGAAAGACATAGGTTTTACAAATTTTCAGTGACTCGTGAAGCCAATGAACATGCTTTCCTCGAAATTTATTAATAATATTTGCATGCAAATTACACGCAGAACGTTTATTAAAACTTGACAGTACAAAATAAATAATGAGGTCATGTGAAATTACTGAGAAATGAGTATCGGACTCTAATGATTGTTAAGAATTTCATAGTTTTCCTGATGGCATATAGTCACCGAAATGCGGTGAGCGTAGACCAAACATTTTCAGTATTTGTGTATGCACACTTTTTTATTTATAACAGTATCACTACAATTATTTATAGCCAAATTATTATTACGAGAAAAATGTAGGAAGATTATGGCATGCATGGGAGGAGAATCTTTAATGATGATTCCGATTTTGTGAGAAAAGAAATTAAAAACTTTCAACCCGATTTCTCGCTCAGATTTTGAAATATAGAATTTATTATATCAATCTATGATAAATTTGTAGAATCATTTCCTTCTTTCAAATACATCACAGCTCATCCCCATTTCGAATTACCAAAAAATATGAAAATGCCAAAATAAACATTTTTTCCAATTCTTTTTAAAAATTCAATAATTTTAATGAAAAAATCCGGAAATGAAAAATAATACAAGATGTGACTTCAAAAGTTACAGATTCGTGTTCATAGCAAGAATTTTTTATTATTTGTGAATGCACTTAATATACTTTCTCAAAATCAAAAAAGTTCAATGTTTTCATGCAATTAAACGGAACATGTTTTTAAAACATAGCAGCAAGTGAAATGATGAAATGTATTTAATGAGGCTATGTTGAATAAATAAAATATGGAAATCTTACTCTAATGATCTTTACGAATTACAAACATTTACCGAATTGGGTTATAACTGATTGTGTGTTAGACATAATTTTTATTGTTTGGCCTTCCCAAGATTTGAGATAACAAATCTTATCTGAGTGTAGCCGATATTCAGAAAATAAAACTCTGTTAGACAATATTTAATAATTATTTTAAATGAGTCCTTATTATTCGATATTTTCAGAGAAAAGTTTAGTTGAAGAAAGGAAAGTTGGTGGAATCATACAAATAAATCTATTGCTATATGGTCAAACCAACTTTCAGTTGTTTTAACCAAATCTTTTGGTCGATAAATTATTTGGTGGATTCACATTTGCGGCATGTTTACCTAGCGGCATCTCTCATCAGTGGAAAGTCATTCGACCAATATTATTTCTTTGGCCAGTCACGAGGGTGCGATGAGAGATGCCGCAGGTGTGACATACCGCAGGTGTGACTTGCCGCAGAGAGACTTGCCGCATGTGTGATGATATGTCCCCCAACCAAAAACTTCGTTTGAATCAATTAACTATTTTTTGCTATTCTACACTCAGAAAAATTTCCTCTTGTTTCAAAAGGATCTTTCTCGACACGAATAGACGTTCCTCTTAAACTCAAGGTTAAGAGGATTTTCATTTGTCCCAAAAAGAGTCATTTTGCAGAAAACATTATATTTCTGTGATAAGCTTTACATAATATTGCAGCCAAATAATTCCGTACGTATAAAAAAGATCTTCACGTGGTTTGAAACAAAACATGCAAGAGGACGATGCTTTCGTTTCAAAACAACTTTTTTCTCTGCGTGTACCAGATTTCGTTTAACTCAATCAAACTTAAATGTTCATTTAAGTAAGAGTATAATATGGTATAATAATAAGAGTATAGTATAGTGTTTTTTAATTGCAAATGTAAAAAATAAAATTTATCTGAAACTTGAATGTTACTGACCTCTTTCAGAAAAGACTCAATACTTTATTATAGTTCAAAGTATAAAATAGTTCATAAACATCAAAAAGAAATATTCCGAAAAGATAAGTCAATTACAAGAACATTCAAGTTGAAAACCTGTGAATTGCATCGTGCCTGTTTCATAAAAAAACAAGAATAAAATTTTCAGCACATCCATTGTTTTTTATTCGGGATAATAAGTTAGAAATATGCTTGAATTTTTGATTAACTTATTCTATTTTTCGCAAATTTTGTTCAGAGAGTTTCGTAATTATGATCACAATAAAATGTGAGAAGATTACGGCATCTGTGGCGAAAACCCTTCAATGAGCATTCCGATAGGATTTTCTGCAATACGAGAAATCTGAAACTTTCGAAATGATTTATCGATTGAATTTTGAAATATACAATTTTTGATACCAACGTTCGATCCCTCACCCCCTATCCAATTAACCACGGCTTCTCCGCCTTCCAAATAACTAAAAAATTATAAAAATTACAATGTTTCCTAATTAAAAAACAATTCATTAATTTTAATGTAAACAAAACCACTATTCTGAAAATTACTCGATATGTGGATTTGAAAGTTTCAGATACTTGTTTCCAGGAAAAGTCCTATGTGATTTGGAAACTCTTTGAATACACTTTCCTTAAAATAAAAAAAAGAATAATATTTGGATACAAATTAGACTTAATATGTTTTCAAAATATGGCAGCAAATAACATAATAAAAAGTATTTAAGGAATTCTTGATGAACAACTAAGTCATAGAAATTAGACACTGATAATAGACACGAGTTACAAATATTTACCTAATCACGTACGTCATTACTGAATTTTTGTAAGAAGCTTCATTTTTATTTTTTGGCCTTCACGAGATTTCAGACAACAAATCTCGTCCGAGTGAACACGATATTCAGGAAATAGAATTCTGTTGAAGAATATTCAATAATTGTTTTCAATGAGTCTTTATGATGCAATATTCTTAATATGGAAAAAATAACGCAATTATGATTCTGATGGAATAGACGAAAGATTCACATTTTGAAACATTCTTTTGTTTTTGTCCCAGACCGAAAAACTTTAAATGATAGGAAATATTATTTATAGTTTTAATTTCTTCTATACATTTTTTTCATTAAAAATTGAAAAAATGCATAATTTTTCTCCTTTTTTGTACAAGAAAATTATACCTAAATAAATATATATGTCAGATTTGAACACAGTTTGTTTCCAGAATATGAAAATAGGAAGTCCTGACGAAGGCAATATTTACTTTGGATATGAAAAATTGTCAGTAATAATAACGCTATAAATTGAGTGTTTCTGTAGATGTGAAAGAGATAAAATTTTTATAGACTAAATATTTAAATTGCTAAACAAAATTTATTCTAGAAAACAGTTTTTAGGAATCGAATAAACTTTTTTCTGTGTGTATCACTTGGAATAGATTCACTTTACGCTTATAACAACAGTTGATTCTTCTTCGCAATACAAGGTCCTAAACTGGACCTTGTACGTTTTACAACCAACATTTATAGTTTTAATGATGCATTAATGCAATAAATTATTACTTGGAATGCAAGGTTTGCTAACTTACATATTTTCTCTATGAAAAACATTATACATAAAATGAATTTATCCGGAAAATGAACAGAGTTCGTTTTCAGGATATAAAAGTTAGAAGTATAACAGCGATGGCAATATTTACTTATGATATAAAGAATCGTCAGTAATGATAATGCTGTCAATTAAGTATTTTTAAGGATATAAAAGAGAGTATAAAAAAAATTTCACGTTAACCAAAGAATTATATTTTTTCGAAATTCTTGAAGAACATTTAGAAAAATGAAAGTGTGACAAACTTTTTGTATTTTTCATATAAAAAAAATATGTTGGTTAATCACATAGCATATAAATAATGAATCATTGGACATTCCTTCAAATTGACAGGAATGGAGTAAATCAGGAAGAATCATATATTTCGACCAGGAAAGTTTTAGTAAGAAAATTCCTAAATGTATATATGTCAAATTCACAATAAGAATAATATATAATTTGACTACCAAGAAATTACAAATGTAAAATTGTTCAGTTTCGAATAATAAAAAAAAGAAGAATTGTGAAGGCAAAATTTATAGGTGAAATTATGATCCCTAAAGACGCGAGCAAATGTCGAACAATAACAAAGCAATAAACAGAATGAAAGGAGTGATTACAGATGACACGATGTGAGCGATGATGGACATTAGGGATATGGATAAGATGCAAAGCGACATAAATAAATAATTGTGAACTCATTTTTAGGAGAAAATTCTTGCATTGAGCGTATCAGACGAGCAGAAATGTTGAGTTACTTGTAGTGAAAACCGGGCGATATCGTGGCATCAGATTCAGCTGAAGATGTGGACCTCTTATATCTGAGTGGATGTTTCATCTTTACAAATTAGAAATGGCCTGAAGCCACTAGATATTTATCTCATATGATATTATTAATCCTAAAATCTAATGAATAGTAAGAAAAGAACGACGCCACACTGTATTCAAGAGTCACATAACATGATGGAAAAAAACATATGATTTTTCTGACAATAAAAAATACTCACAAATAACACACTTATCTCTTCGACCTTCTCAAAGAACGAAGAACGTGGCGTTTCAAAATTAATATAATTCTTATACGAGTCTAATGATGTTTATGGCAAGAATTTTGACTGTCAAATGAAGGTTTGTATCTCATAGCCGAATTCGCGATATTTATTAACGTCCATAACTAACTATGCAAAACGCATAATTTTCATTCGAATTTGTAATTGCTCGACGACCGTAGTACAAGAAAGTGTGAAAAATAATTGGCCAATAATTCACGGCGCTCATATTTAAATAATTTCCCTATATTTGGGGTATTATTAAAAATAATATTTCAAACATACCACACTCTCATACAATGAATCACATATCAGAGTAAACTTTCCAACAATACTTGGTAAAATACAAAGTTGAAATGGTCATCAACGATCATTAAACATTAATTCGTCACAAGTACGTTGAAGGGCGATAGTCATCTATTGAAATTATAATAAAAGATGCATACATTAGATGTATCGTTCTACAGGTACTATCTGAATAAAAATAAAATTGATATGTCATGTCATCTTCAAATGGACAATAATAGCCTATTTCGCTTTCTTTTTTTTTTTTTTCTTTAAATTTCAATACGAAACGGATGTAGCTCTAGTCTTTATATCTTAACCGAAAACTCAGAATTATCAAATAGAAAATCTCTAACGTTTATTTTGTTTGGTTCATCATCAAGCATTTCGATGTAAATAATATTATTTTTTCAAAAAACCATGACATTTCCGACAACGCTGGATCGCACGAGATATCTAACTCCGGAGCAAACATCCCATTAGTAGAAATTGCATGGTTCATACCATCAACGAAAACTTGATGACTACGTAACCAATCATTTTCAAAGACAAAGGAACTGGTCAAATGTGATACAAAGAAAAAGGATGTTAAATATGCTCTATTATAAGAGAACACTTCAATTCGAATTTTTCGTCTGATGATGATTTTCTGTCCCTCTCTCTCTCTCTCTTTCTCTCTCTATCACTCTCTCTCTCTTCCATTCATAAAACCATATTAGCGATAGGTAAATTCACTATTTTATCATCTAAATTTGATTCATTGAGAAAAACTCCACAGAAACACACGATACCTCAGTATCTATATCAATCACTGCAAAAATGTATTGATTGAAAGAACTTACCTGTAAGTGAAGTTCGATCCTAATTGTATGAGAGCCTCCTCCGAATAGATGAAATGGTAGTCCCCCTACTTCTGTTCAGTCCAGCCATGATTTTCAAAGTTAAATAAAGGAAATATGGTGCGCGTTTCTCTTCTGTTCTGCGATACGCGACCCTTAGGTCCATCAAGCTAGCACCTCCACAATCGAAATTAACAAATTTTTTGCTACCAGAATTTTGGGCTTTTTTTGGGCTGTATTGCCGATTTTTGGGCTCCACTACTTTTTTTGAAAATTCAAATTTTGTGTGGAGGTGCTGGCTTGAATCAAGCTAGCACCTCCACTACATAACAATTTGAAAAAATTAAAAATTAAAGACAACAGAATTTTGGGCATTTTTTGGGCTCTTGAACGCGCCAATGACCAATTTCCAAAAACAACCACTAGCGGAAATAAAACTACTTGTTGGCAAATTGTTGGTTTGGGCCGAGGAACCTGCTTGGTCCGGGTGGTGCTTGCGAGTGTCGAATGAAATCATTTGTGTTCCATCTATTTTGGCGGTTCTGTCCTCTGGCTGTACAATGTAAACTTCGCCTCCGAGTCTCCTATTCACCGGGAACGGTCCGTGACGTTTTGCTGCAAATCCTGCGTTTCTTCCTCGGGCTTTGTCGGAAAGCACATGTGTTTTCACCATCATCAGATCACCCACATGGTAGCGTGGTGATTGCCTGGGTGGCGGGTGATATTTCTTTTGTATGTAGTTTTCTTGCTGGTCCCTTACCTCCTGTTGGTGGTCCACAGGTCGGGGTTCACGACTCACGCCTTGAGGGACAGGGAGCGTCCATTCACCGGGCCTTTTTAGCGAGGAGCCAAATAGTACTTGGCTAGAAGTTTTGCCGGTAGCTGCGTTTCTTTGGTTCCGCAGATTGAACAGGATTCCGGGGATGCTTCGGTCCCAATTGCGGTGAGACTTTACGTGTAACCTCAAGCGCATTCTATTCTTCAATTCCTGATGGCGTCGCTCTGCAGGGTTTGATTGTGGGTGATAAAATGGCGTTGTCCAAGACTCGGCATGCCACCGGGCGTCTTCCCATTGTTTTCCTGTAAACTAGGTACTATTATCTGTAAGGATCGCTCGTGGATAGCCAAATCGATCGAAGACTTGGGATTTCGTAAGACCAATGATCTTTTTGGCTTAGCATCGCTGATGGGTATGGCTTCCACCCATCGTGAATAAAGGTCTGTCGCAATGAGCAAAAACCTTTTCCCTCGTGGTGACCTGGGGTAGGGTCCCACGAGATCCAGTGGAGAGATCCATAAGATGAATCCCATAAGATCCATGGTTTCCCATAGATTCTTGGGCTGACGAGGCCTCTGTTGTTTCTTGTCGCCGGAGCGGAAGGATTCACATGATGCGCAAAGGATACACGAACGGACATATTCTCGAGTGTCCTTCTGAATACCCTCCCAGGTAAAGAGTTTCTGGATGGCGCGTAAGGTTTTGTATCCCCCGGGTGGCCTGCAACGCCAGTGTCGTGGAATTCATACAGGACTCTTTCCCGAGAGCTCTGCGGTATCTGCATCACGGCAGTTTCTTCTTCCTCTTTTTGGGGTGATTGGACCTTCGTCCGGTGTTCGTGATCTGCGTCGGATTGTCAGTGTACCATCCCTCAAACATTCCTTCCATAGTCTTTCGGCTTCTCCCGATGGGGTTGCTCGGATCGGTTCGCCTAATGTCTATCCGAGGGTTGAGAGATATATCTTGCACTATCCGTGGAACCCCCTTCCTTGGAGGAAGACGGATGGGGGATTCTGGTTCGCGTCCCGTGCGGGAACTAGCTCTTTGGGCTGAGGACACAATCGGGGAATCCGAGTTCGGTCCTGTATTGGGGGTTTGCTTCTCCGGAGAGAAGCTGATGTGGGACGTGCTGAAGATGAGGATGTCGTCGGAGTCTGTATCCTCCGAGTCCTGCCCTATCTGGGGGTCTTGGGAGGAATAATCGTAGATTCCGGGGCGTTCGGGGTCGTATGCCTCGATGGCCGTTGATTACCGCTAACCGACATGTGAAGGTGGCTGCACGTCCTCATGGGGCGCTTGAGCACTTTCCGGTGGCGTCCCCGGGGTGTTCTTCAGCAGGTAGACCGCGAGCTCTTCGAACAAGTCGATGTCTGTCTCGGTGGGGGAGTCGGGGGGTCCAAGTCCACCCTCAAGGTTGGTCTGGGCCGGAATCCACCAAGAAAAGGTCCGAAGGGGGTGATGGGGAGGGATCTCGGTTGATCCACGTCCTATGGCCCTAAGGGCGACAGGTGATCCGACAGGGCGCTCGCTGTGCTCCCCGTGGATTTGGGGTTTCGGGGGGGTCCGGTGAGCTCATTCCCTCCATGGGGCGGTTTCCTCGAGATGGGAGCACTTGAAAATAATCAAATAGGCGAAATGCGAAAAGGCCATGTTAGGACCGAAAAAAAGATAGAAGGAAATAATAGAAAAATGAAAGGGCGGCGTACCCCGGGGCACCCTGTAGGTCTCCTCGGAGGCAACCTTTTGGTCCCCGACAAAGTGTGATTCGTGCGGTGGGTTTGTGTGGGTGTTGCCACTTGCACCCTCAATCAGCACCCTAGAGGTCCCCTCGGTCGCAACCTTTCGGTCCCCGACAAAACGTGATGTATGCAGTGTGTGCGTGTTGTCACATTCACCCTCAATCGGCGCCCTAGAGGTCCCCTCGGAGGCAACCTGTAGGTCCCCGACAGAGCGCGATGTGTGCGGTGTGTGTGTGTGGGTGTTTCCACATGCAGCCTCAATTTGTTTCACCCTGATCTTTTCATAAATGGAATATCTGTTAGACTCCATCAAAAATTTCGTTCGGGTCCAATCACTATTCTTCCGAATAAACAGAATAAAAAAAAGAAAAAGTTGATAACAAGTGACTTTACTTAGCAATGGGGAAGTCGATTACTGCGACTGCTACAAGGCTTTCAAAATTCTCATATACGTGTATGACTATATACTTGAAGTCCCAAATTCATAAAAAGAGGATTATTCTGGAAGATAATGAGCTACCACTTTAGCTTTTTTACTATTTTTTAAATGCACATACACAAATTCTATAATAATGTTCTGTAACTTAGAGAATTTCTTTTTTGGGCAGAAATCTCTTGACATACTATGGAAGAAGGTTCAAATACAAGTATTTTTGTTGATCCAACGTCATCTCTGACCAGCGTCGAAGCTTTGATGTAGAATAAGAATGAATACAAATATGAAAAATTAGATTTCTCTGAAATTAGAATTTTACTTATCTATTTTAGGAAAGACTCAATACTTTATTCCAGTTTCAGGAATGAAACACTATCAAATTAAAAGAAAAAATCTACAAAGAGAAGTCGAGTGCAAGAACAGTTAAGTCAAAAATCTTTGAGGATCAGCGTGCCCGGAGATAGGAAAGCCTAAACAGAATGTTTTCCTTACAGCTTGACGCAATATGTTCTTAAAAAGTGAAAGCAAGGGAAAAATAAAAACCATTCTAGCAGGTCTTGATGAATAACAAAGATACGAAAATTAGCCTCTAATAATAGACGCGAGTTAAAAATATTTGATGAATTACATACATGATTACTGATTGCTCGATGCTTCATTGTCATTTTTTGGCCTTCATAAGATTTCAGATAACAATTCTCGCCTGAGTGAAAGCGATATTTAAGAAAATGAAACATTTTTTCAGGATATTCGATAATTGCTTTAAATTATTCTTTCTGATGTCATCATTATCACTACCACCATTATTATTCTATAGAAATAATAAAGTACAAAAAGAAATAATTTTGTAAAGAATAATACATTAATCAACATGCAATTGATGTATAATTTGTGTCTATCTTGTCGCATGTATCTATCATGTTCATTTTTTCTTATCATTTGTGTAGCGTTTTCTTTCGAAAGTTGCACTTTCGTTTTTGTTGGTTCTAATTTTGAAGGTTATACTTAAAATTCTTAAATATCATTTTTATTTCCTCTTGAATTCGAAATTATCCACTCTACAGCTTACTATAATTAATCAAAATATATTGCAGGACAAGTCAAAAAAAGTTACGAAAATTCCAGGTGCTTCAAAATATTTTTAAAAAAATTTCAACATCTTTAGATTTTTTTCATAGTAATATTAGTAGTCGAACTTTCTACAGTAGTAATAAATGGTCAAGTTCGATTATTACTTCTAAATTCAGAATTCGAATACATACGGATAATTTGTGAGATGATAGCGTATCCCATTTTCAGACTCATTATTATTAACCTTGACTTTTATCTCGAAAAAATTCTTCCCGCATTGGAATGACAAGTATCGTCTTGTAAAACTTAAAACTACAAATAGCTAATGACATTTTCTATCACTTCTAGCATTTATTCAAAAGTGAAAAACTGCAATAATTATCATAAAGAATTTATATGCATACAATTCATGTATAAAGACCATATTAAATAAACCAATTCTGTCAAATAGATCACAATATTCAAAACCTTGATGTTTATAGCCATTAAATGAGTAAAGTTTCTGGATACATAATCAATGTTGGCAAAAACTTGTGAAATTTGAGTTCCATCCGTTTTATCCATTTTAATGATTTAACAGATGTTTATAACAATAATAGGATGGATTATGCACATCAAAGTAGTTTTTAGCAAATTTCAAGATAGATTTTGTTTTGGAAATTAGAGATTAAAATATAGCTAAAATAAAATGTCTAATAATAAAATTGTTCGTCTATATATTATATATATATATATATATATATATAATTCAACGATATCAATGCTCATTATGAATCATAATAATATAGGTACATTTATTGAAATGATACATTTTTCAGGGTAAGTGCAAAGAATGATTGATGTTAAATCAGGAATAAATATTAAAGTAATCATTAAAAATAAAGTTTGTACTTCATTTTGCAATATCTGTATAAGGAGTCCCGGACCGAGGTACAGAAACTAGTATGATATAGTTTAATTATAATACACTTAAACATAATATAGAGAAGTTTGCTCTGAAGCTTGCTTGCTAATCAAATCTGTGAAATTTCCCTAGCAATTAATCATTTTTTAACGATTGTTATTCAGAGTGGCAATAAAGTATCTCTTGCGTAAGCAAAAAGCTATGAAATAAAAATAAAATTCGTTAGATACTCAATTTCATCCTTATTTAAGGCAAATCATTTTTACGAAGTTTGCTGATTAACTGAAATTTTCTATGGAAAACTTGAAAGTGTAAAACCGAAATAAATTTTTAAATTGAAAACAGAAATGTTGAAAAGTAGAGCATGAAGACCCTGAGTGTGTATAAATAATTTGGAATCCATTGATTCCTTGTCCTTCTATGATGATTATTATTTTTCTTCGTTTTGTTTAAACAATCAGAAGACAATGTTTTTAAATTGAGGCATTTCACATCAAGTTTAGAATTTCAGAATATGACCTTCTTACTCTGTCAATAAAGTTAAGAATGACAATCCATAGCGTCGTTTTATAAACTTTTTTATTTTTCTCATTTTTCATTTAGGAAAACTTTTTTTAAATTATTTAACTGGGTGTTTTTGTTCAACTTGATACATCGAAATATCGTAAAAGATACGCATTTTATGAAAAAAATATCCGTAATGAAAACTTTTTATTTTCGAGTGAGAGAAGTGACTTTGAAAAAATTTACCTCACCTCCCCAGGAAACAGAAGTGGGGGTAACTTTGTAATTTCAGATGGGAACCCCAATTTCTTACCGCAGGTCCAGATTCTCCTTCATGAAATACGTAAGTTTCATTCGAAAAATTTTTTTCGACTCGCGGAAAAAAAGAAAACCCACTCCCTGCCTTCTGGGGGTATTGGGGTGGGGTAATATCTTTTGAATTCGCTTTTCCCCCTTGAAAAAAAGTCGTTATGACTGATATTTTTTTCATAGGATGCGTATTTTTTGAGATATTTTGATGTCTCAAGTTTAAAAAAACACCCTGTATACATTACTAAGTGAATATAATACATTTTTATCGAGCACTCAGTTGCCTTTCACTAGTTAGGTAGAAAATATTTTGTCTGATCAAATGAGTAACTTTCTAATAATCTTTGGTGGCTCACTTTTTGCTAATCGAATCTGCAAAATATCAGTAGTTCTTAATTAAATTTTACTAATTTTGATTTACAGAGACCTCAAAGCATCTTTTTATTGAGGAAAAAGGTACACGATTAAACTACCCCTTTAAAGGCACTCAAAAAGATGATGCTCATTCAAGGAAAAAAAGTTTCACAAAGTTTGCTATGTGATTGCAATTTTCTATGGAAAATATGGAAAATATGCATCCAAAAGAAATGCAGAAAATCGGAAAAAGAACACTTTTGAAAAGTAGCGCTTGTGGATTCCGAATATACGTGATTAATTAATATAAAGATCCATATTGGTGCATTATAGTTGAAGATTGAAAAAAAATTTTGAATTGAATGTTAGATTATATGGTTAGAGATGAAACTATTACGTTGGAAATGTAATTCTTTCTTGGTGAATGTGAGTAACTAGTTTTGGTCGAAGATTCAACTGTTTCATTTAAAATTTGTCTTTTTGAATTGAACATTTTTTTCTATCGTAGACAAGTCATCTTATCTGTTTGAAAATTATCTCTTTTGTTGTATCAAAGTTCAACTATGTTGTTGAAAAAATATGTCTCTCCTGCTGGAAGGTTTAACTATTTCGTTGTGAATGGCCGTGATTGATTAAATGCAATTTATTTGTTACAATTTTGAAGGGTCTAGCCGGATAAGATAGTCAAATCTGCCTTGTAGGGAACCTCTATAACTAAATACATCCTCATATTCGGCATGTATAGAAACCCCTTTTCCTAGATTTTCAGACCCCTAGATCCCCATGGGGCAACATGGGACACCATTGAGTGCTGGCGAGTTTTTTTGCAATATATCCAAAAAACCGAACTTTTCTGTATTTTATCGCTTCTGACGCTTTCTGGATAATTTTTATGATGAAACTGATTGTGCCATTGTATTCTACTTTGGGTTTCCCTTGCAATTGGAAGATGTAAAAATCTGGAATGTCTGCACTGCATGTGAGCCGGGCTCATCGTTTTTATTTGCTGAATTTTTGAAGGGCTGCCAAAATTTATTTTCAAAAAATTAATACACGTTTTCTTTTAATTTTTCTACGTAGAATACGATGGTGTGATTGGTTTCATCGCAGGAATTATGTAGAAAGAGTTAGAGGCAAAAAACGCGGTTTTTAGTGGTTTTTATTTTTTTTTGAGGTCGTTCCACCACTTTTAAAAATCTGAAAAAAATCACAGGAATTTTTGAGCCAAAAATACATAACATAATTTTTTTTTAGCGATATATATTATATAGCGATATATTCCGATATAAAAATTTTTGAAGTTTTCAAACGGCTGTAAAAATTTGAATTTCGCGCCAAAAATTTTTTCGGCTTTATACGTTCATAGGGCTTGAAAAACCCTACAATTTGCTTTTTTTTTAATTTTTCCTAGCTCAAAAATTGACCGAGATATTGCAAAAAAACTCGCCAGCACTCAATGGTGTCCCATGTTGCCCCATGGGGATCTAGGGGTCTGAAAATCTAGGAAAAGGGGTTTCTATACATGCCGAATATGAGGATTTATTTAGTTATAGAGGTTCCCTACAAGGCAGATTTGACTATCTTATCCGGCTAGACCCTTTGTCTTTAAAAATTCGTTCTTTTGGGTTAAAAATTTAACTGTTTTGGATAACAATCTGTTATCATTGAAAATTCAAATCTTGTGTTGAAAATGCAATATCTTCCAACATGAAATCTTGAGAATTCAAAGCGTTTCACATTGAACTGAATTTGGTAATAATATTCTAAGTTCTTTCAGCGCTATGAAATCTGATATTTTAATATTCTTAATCATTCCTGATTGATCATCATAGATTAGAAATGTGAAAAAACTTCAAATCCGTGCTAAGCCAACGGCTACGTTACTTTCGAGGGGGAGGAGGGCCTACGGCAAAAATATGTGGGCATCCGCACGAAGAGGGCCCTTATGGTTGGTATGAAGTTACGTATAGGGATATATAGCCTGATAAATTGCCGGCATTTTAGGCCCAAAATGAACTCTCTATTGTACTTTTGAATTAATTGGAACATCTCAGTGACTAAAGAAACTACACATGAACCTTTTAAAAACCATTATATTTGGAATAATTTTTCTCAGGGTCGTGAGTAGAAAAATATATAAATATTTTATTCGCTAGGAAGTAACTAAAATAGTCAGTAGAGTCAATTTATGTAATTGACAAAAAGGCTGCTATCTTAAGCTTGGAGGTTTGTTTTTAATTTATTGCAATAACTAGTCAGCCTTCTTTTATCAACGTTATCAATCAAGTTTTTGTATGGTTAAAATTCAAATTATGAAAACTGAATGAAATTTTCTATCATTTCTAGCATTTATACAAAACTGAAAAATGCGATAATTATTCTACAGAATTGGAACTTAATTTTTGTAAAGGGACCAAATTTTGCTTATTCAATAAAAAAGCTTATGAATAACTTTATAAGCATGCACAAATTCAATGTGAATCTTTGAAGATGTAGAAAATGTTGAATTTGTATTTTCGAAAGAGATGGTGACATACAGAAAATTTCAATATTTCTGCAAATGGCATTATTCTCCCCCAATTTTACAAATAAACATGTAGAAATAAAGAATTGAAGCATTGTCAGATATTTTGATATACTTTGTGACATGGCATAGCTTGTTCAATCACGTATGTACTACACAATAGAAAAGATAATTTTTTAACAGAAATCTCTTATCATATCAGGAACTAAGCTTACATTACAACACTTCAGTTGATGCAACCTCATCTTTGTTCAGGGCCGAGGCCTCGAATGTGTAGTGCGTCAGACGTTACAACATAAATCTAGTTGTGATTAAAATACGAAATTTGTGCGTAAATAATAATGTATTAGAAATCCATGTAGGCTAAATATACTCATATTTGCGTATGAATGTTGAAATAGGACATTTTTATGGCTTAACATTAACAGTGTATCTCGTTGACCCAAAATTTTGGATGATATAATAATATATATAACATAATAATATAATGACATAATGATATAATTGATAATATAATCATAATGATTATTGTGACACTAATTATTTATAAGCTATGTCCAGGCTCATTAGGAAACTGGTAAGGGCAGTTAGGCTCGCCGAAATTCGATGAGCGTAGACCAAAAAGTTTTCAGTGTATTTGGAAAGTTCGCTAAATTTATAGCAGTTAATACTGCTGCATGTAAAATTTTTAGATTTAAAGTTTAAGTTCACAGCCATTGAGATGTAAAGAGGGTGAAATTGAGTAATCCAGAAAGTACAATCATTATTAAAAAAATTATTATCAGAAAGAAAATCTGGCATCTGGGGCGAAAAATCTTGAATGAGATTTAAGAAAGGATTATTGCGAGAAAAATATTTTGAAGCTTTCAAACCGATTTCTTAAAAAGATTTAAAAATATTAATGTTTTTGAATCCACTTTTGAGTAATTTGTTGCATGAACTTCTTGTGTGCATTTGCTTCAATGTTTAAAAATTAATTTCTCATGAAAAAGCGTATTGACATTTTTGGGTGCTTTGTGAATTCAACAAAAATACTTTTATCAAAATCAAAAAGGAATAGTATTTGCATGCAAATGAGACGCATGTAATATGTCTTCAAACCGTGACAGCAAGTAAAGTAATCAGAAGTATTTAATTATGTTTTATTAATCAACAAATAACAAATGCTAATTCCTGCCTGAGTGAAGACGATATTCGAGAAAGATTTTGTGATTACTAAATAATGTTCTCATTGAGTCTTGATGATGGGATATTTTAGACAAGAAGACAACGAGACAAAGATTATGATTCTAATGAAATTTTTGTTTTGAAGAATTTTATTTTGTCTCAAGCTAAAAATCTATACATAGTGAGAGAAATTATTTATAACCCTCATTTGTTTTATACATTTTTTTTATGAAAATACTGAAAAAATACATTTTTTCCAATGTGTATGAACTATATATAACTTCCTGCCTATCGTCGTACACTGCACATTGTGCATTTTACATTTAAAATGCATAATTCTACTGAATCATTTATGTGATAAATTATTACTTTAAATGGGTAAACTGAGAACTTTTCTTAACAAAAATTATACATAGAATAAGTGTGTTCGTGGAATAAACACAGTTTGATTTTAGAATATTACAGTAAGAAGTATAACCATGACCAATATATGTATCTCTAGTACTATTTTCTAACGACGGCAATATTTATTCATGGCATGAGAAATCCTCAGTAATAATGATACTGTAAATTTAGTGTCCGTAAATTCAGCACAGCAATGTACATTTGGACGACGAAATTATGTGAGTTATCAAATAAAAAATTAATTAGCACCATATTCGCGAACGGCGCCTTGTCAAGTGGTAGTGACCTTCTTTGGTCAGCCATGTCCTCAAATATGAAATGGGTGACGGACAACTTTGCACGTAGCAACTTTGCACGTGCCCAACTGTGCACGTCGATGGCAGGACGGACAACTGTGCACGTCCATCTGTGCACGTCCGAGACCACAGGAGCCCATCTGTGCACGT
>CAKNXH010000067.1:51117-132376 GCA_932178445.1 Andricus quercusramuli | reverse complement strand
TGGTACTTGGACAACTGTGCACGTGCACAGATGGCACGTGCACAGTTGTCACGTGCACAGTTGTCCGTCTGACCAACGACGTGCACAGTTGTCCGTCTGGCCATCGACGTGCACAGTTGGGCACGTGCAAAGTTGCTACGTGCAAAGTTGACCCCATCCCATATGAAATTAGGAGTCAGCCCTCCTGGATCCTGACAATAAGATTTGTCAAAAAAGCAAATTTTTAGAAGACATTCATTATTTTGCGTTAATTGACTTCCTTCAACGCAAAAAATGTGTTACCAAAACTTTCAAAAATTTTGGATTATCTAAATTTCCGTATATTATCAAAATTTCTAAGACGTTCAAAATTTCTAAAATGTTCAAAGTTTCTGAAATTATGAAAATTATAAAAAAATTCTGAATTTTATAACAAGTTCAATGTTCTAAAATTATTCAAATTTTTAAAACTATCAAAATTTCTAAACTGTTCACAATTTTTTCAATTATCATAATTTCAACAATTTCTAGAACTACCAAAATTTCTGCACTCTCTTAAATTTCCGTTATGTCTAAAATATCTCAAAATTTCAAAACTTATAAAAATTGGCAAAATTACCGAAATTTCCAGAATGTTGAAAATTTCTAGAATTATTAAAATATCTCAAATTTGTATAAAGCTCTCAAATTTTGAAAAGTTTTAATTTTTTCAGGAAATTTTATTATTTATATTCACCATAGATTCTACAAATTTGAGATTTTTCCAAAATTTCCTAAATTCATACAGAAATAGAAATAACGACTCTGAAATTTCTCCGTATTAGCAGGAGTCATGCCTGTGTTACAGGAAACGCATATCGAATCCATTGTTTTTGTGAAGATTCATAATTTCAGTTGCAAATTCATCTTTAGAGTGGAAAAATCAACCAGTTTTTCTTTCAACTCAAAACATAAATATTCCATTTTCACGTGGAAATTTATATCTTGAATCAAAAATTGATCTCTTCTATTTGAAAATTCAACGATTTGTTTAAAAATTGATTTATTTTCTTGAAGATTCAACTGTTTTGCTGAAAATTTGTATTCTTTGGTTGGATTCAACTCTTTTTATTCGAAATCTAAATAGTTTTCACTTGAAATATCAAGTATTACAGTTTTTTTTGGGTTGAAACTTCAACAATTTTGTAGAAAATTCAACTATACGGTTGATAATGAACTTTTTTTGTTAAAAATCGAATTGTTTTGTAGAGGAGACGCCTTTTTTCATTGAGCATTCATATCATCGTAAATACCATGATTTTCGTTAGAATTATCTTTTTTGCTCGAAGACTTATTTTTCTTAGTTAAAAATTTAACTATTGTAGTACAAAATTCAACTATTTGGTTACAAATTAGACTATTCATTTGAAAAAATTGTTGTTCCATTTTAACTGGTAGAAAATTCGTCTTTTTTGTTGAAAAATTAATATTTCAGGCTAAAAATGTAACTTTTCCGATTGAAAATTAATCTGTTTTTGTCGAGAATTCAAATATTTGGTTGAAGAATCAACTGTTTATACAGAAAATTCATCTATTTGGTGTCGGTTTGAAAATTCAACTGTTTTGTGGAAAATTCACGTATTTTGTTGGAAATTCGTCAGTTTCGGTAAAAAATGATTCTTTTTTTGATTCGATTTGAGGAAAAAGTCCCAGTAATCGTGAGCTTTGTCCCAGTAGTCGTAAGGCCAATTTTCTTGATTTTTATGTAATTCAAATTAATTGAAACTCCATTTGGGATTAAAACCTGCTAAAAGTAAATGAATTTTATCTTCAAACATTATTTTTTACATATTTTTGCACAAACATATTTGAATTATAACTAAGTTTCACGATGATTAAAACCGGCACAAATACTGGGACATTTACCTTAACTTGACGCAAATTTTTCTGGTGGAAAATTCAACTGTTTTGTTGAAAATTCTGGTATTTTATTCAAAATTCATCTTTTGGGTTTAGGATTTGAATATTTTATTTGAAATTCCTGTTTTTCATTCCAATTTAGCCGGTTGAAAAATAGTTTTTTCTGCTGAAGATTAATTGTTTAAACTGAATATGTAACTATTCCATTTTTTGATGAAAACTTATCTTTTTTATTTGAAAATTTATCTTTCTTAGTTGAAAATTGAACTATTTTGGCAGAAAATTCAACTATTCTGTTAAAAATTAAACTATTCAATTGACGAAAGTGGGTATTTGATGAAAAAATTACCCTTTTTGTTGAAAATGCATAGTTTCGGGTGGAAGATTGAACTGGTGCGTGGAAAATTAAACTATTTGGTGTTGGTTTGAAATTGCAACTGTTTCTTGGAAAATTCATGTATTTCATTGAAAATTCATCTTCTTTCTTGAAAGTTCATCCTTTTGGCTGAAGTTTCAAATATTTTGTTAAAAATTCGTATTTTTCATTTGAACGCAACTAGTTGAAAATTCTTTTTTTTGTTGAAAATCAATTTTTTCAACTGAAAATGTAACTATTTCATTTTTGGTTAAAAACTTATATTTTCAGTTGAAAAGTGAATTACCTTTTAGAAAATACGTCCGTTTGGACAAAAATTGAACTATTATTTCAAAGTCTTCTTTGTGGTCAAGAATTCTACTCACTATATATAGAAGAACTCATAAGAAATGCGAAAAACGCAGAATAAACGTGAAAATAGTGTAAGAAGTGGGGGGGGGGGGGGAAGAAATATCCCAAAATTGCTAGCGTAAGGTATGAATGACCCCTGAGGTTTAAAATAAATTTTAGAGGTATTTTTATGGTATTTTGTTTCTAGAAATTTTGTCATATCTCGCATTCTGCAGCTGTAATGTTGAATTTTTTCTTATCTTTATTTGATTTTTGATAGATAAAAAATATAAATATTGTTGGTGCGGAAGTCTAACTGACGAACTTGGCCTGTATTTTTCTACAAAAACGCCGTGAGCCAAGGAAATTTAAATAATAAGATTCCTTCAAAAACTATCGTGCCGTTGCGTGGTTCTCCTCTAAAATTTTCTTGTAAGGAAATAAATTCAAATCTTCAAGAATAGAGTTCTTACAGCATATTGAAAATTAACTTTTTTAACTAAAAATTCAACCATTACATTTGTAGTTGCAAATTCATCATTTATACTTGAAAATTCATGTATTCTGTCGGAAATTCGTCTTCTTTTAGTGGAAAATTAATCTTCTTAGTTAAAATTTCATCTTTCTCGTTAAAAATTTATCTCTTTATTTTCACTTCAACTATTTTCTTGAATATTCGTATATTTTTATTGCATTGTACTGTTTTTAATTTATATTGGAATCTGTTTGGGTTGAAATATCATCAATTACACTTTTTGTTGACAATTTATATTTTTTGTTTGAAAATTTAATTACGTGGTTTAGAAATTAACTACGTGGTGAAAAATTAATTTTCTTGTTAAAAATTCAGTGTCGGCTGGAAAATTAAACTTTTTTGTGTAAAATTCATGTTTTGTTTCTGCCCACCATATCTTAATATGATTTTTTAAAGTATTTTGGTCCACTAAATACGAAAATCACACACAAAATTTTTTTATAGAAGCTTTTTCGAGATATTGATGTTTTAAATTTTTTTTTTCAATTTTCAGAGTTGTTCTGGCGTTTTTGAGTATCCCTCGAGTTCTAATTGAATAATTCTTGTTGCTGACAATCCCTAACGTCAGTTTGAAAATTGAACTGTTTTGTGTGAAATTAATGTATTTTCCTGAAAATTCTTTTTTTTTTGGGCAGAAAATTAATCTTTTTTTTTTTTTGAAAGTTCATCGGTTTGGTTGCGAATACAACTAGTTCATTGAGAATTCTTTTTTTTTCGTTTGATTTAACAAGAAAAAATACGCTTTTTTGTTTGAAAATTAATTTTTTAAACTGAAAATTTAACTATTTTATTTTTGGTTTAAAACTACTTGGTGAACTTGTTTTGTGAAAAATCTATTTTTTAAGTAGAAAGGTAACTATTTTATTTTTGGGTGACAACTTATCTCTTCTAGTCAAAAACTTATCTTTTCTATCTGCAAATTAAACTATTTTGGTAGAAAATTCAACTATTCTGTAAAAAAACCAACTTTTTATTTGAAGAGTCGAGGACTTGATGAAAAATTAAATTCTTTGTTGAAAATGCATAGTGTCGGGTGAAAAATTGAACTTTTCTGTGGAAAAATTCATATATTTTGTTTAAAATTTATCTTTTTGTGTAGAAAATTGATCCTTCTTTTTGAAAATTCATCGCTTTGGCTTGGATCCCACTATTCTGATAAAAACTCGTCTTTTTTGGTTCAATATATGGTATCTGGAAGAAAATTAATTTTTTGGATAAAACTGCATCTGTTTGGGTAGAAAAGTAACATTCTTTTTTGAAAATTCATCTTATTTTCTGCCGATCAAACTATCTTATTGAAAATTCGTCCCTTCTATTCAATTTCGCTGGTAGAAAATTTACTTTTTGTGTTGAAAATATAACTTTTTCATTTTTGTTTGCATTTTTTTTTGCAAATTCCACAATTTAGGTAGAAAATTCAACTATTTGGTTAAAAATTAAACTCTTTATATGGAAAATTAAATTATTGTTAGAAGATTCACTTTTAGTTGAGAACTTATAGTGTTGGGTGGAAAAATTCAACTGTTTTGTGAAAAATTAATGTATATTTAGTTGAACTCAGTCAGTTAAAAATTATATATTTTTTTTCGAAAAATGTATTTCCGGAACGAAAGATGTAACTATTCCAATTTTGGTTGAAAAGTCTTCTTGCTAAGTTGAAATCTCATCTTTTCTGAATAAAAATTCAACAATTGTGGTAGAAAATTCAACAATTTTGTTGAAAATCAAACTATTTTTTTTTTTAAATTAACTCTTTTATGTGAAATTAACTTCTTTGTTAGAAATCTGTTGTGTCAGTGTTAACATTGATCTGGTTTATTGTGAAATTATGCATTTTGTTTGAAATTTATTTTTCAGCGTATAAAATTAAATTTTTTTCTAAATAAATTTTATTTTCTGTGGATTCAACTATTTTACTAATAATCCGTTTTTTTTCCTTTAATTTCACTGGTAGGAAATTCTTTTTTTTTTTGTTGAAACTGTAACTATTCCAGTTTCGTTGCAATTCTTTTTTGAAAATTCAACTACTTGGTTAAAAATTGAACCATTCATGTGAAAAATAAAGTTCTTAGAAGCTTTCTGGAAAATTTATGTAAATTTGTCCTTTTGAGCAAAGAATTAATTTTGTTTCTTGGAGAATCATTATCTTTGTTGGGAATCCAACTATTTCGTTGAGTCATCTTTCTGGTCGGAAATTTAACTGCCTTGTTGAAAGGTCTTGCTTTTGTATTAAAAATTCATACATTCATTATTGAAAATGAGGAATTTTAAATTAGATTAAAATCAAATTTAGAATCTTATTTAACGTCCGAAACTCAAGTTAATATATAGAACTCCTGAAGATAAAACAAGAATCCATGGATCAAATTGAGACAACCACCACAAAATGCTTCTATTGCAATTCCTAAGATAAAAATTTTTTGTTTCTGTGGGCAAAAACAAAAAAGAGGAAAGACAAATGAAAAGGCAACCAACCAAATCCCCTTCCTTCTTTTTTTATTTCCTTCCTCTTTTTATTTTTACTATTATCAAATCACAATATGAAAGCCCAAACGCCCCAGGCAGGGCGTCTGGTATTTACGGGTTTCGAAAGAAGGGCTTACACAGCACCCTTATTAAGGTAAGGAAAATCAGAGCTGGTGTGAACAGTGACGAAACAACCACGACACCTCCTCGCTACCTGAGGTAACAAAAATTATTAAAAAATGAAATATTATTGAATATAAAATATTAAATTTTTCGTAGAGAATTCATCTTCATAGTTCGAGAACTGAATTATACATGGTTACAAATTCAAATATTTTGTTTAAAATTGAATTATTTTGTTGAAAATTCAACTGTTTTGTTGGAAATGTAATCACAATTCATTTGAAGACTAAGGTCAGCCATACCAAAGTGTCAATAACTTATTCAGTAACATAGTATCTATCAAAAGGTACTTCTGAACTTCCTTCTTTTTGTAATTAAATATCCTAACTAATTTGTTAGCTAAAAAGTATTTCGAATTACACTTAATCAGTCAAAATTAGATTTTTTACATTCGATTCAATTAGATTAATACATATAATTAATGAATTCCCTTCACAGTTTACACTAATTATTGATCAAATATTGTAGGATGTCATATTTTCATCTCATTGAGTTGAAAATTTGCTGTAGCTGTCTATGATCAAAATACGATAATCGAGTGCGTTATTTCTATTTTTCAGGGCCATTCATCGATAAGAGTGTGACAGGCTGTTCGCCTCTGTTTATGATCTGTTTTTGCAAATATAGGTTTCGGAAAATGAGTAGAAAAATATATGAAAATTTCATGTACTACGACGTAACTAAAATAGTCAGTCGAGTTTAAAAATCCAAAATCTTCAACTTAGTTTCTAAAATTTGACAAGAAGGCTGCTTCCATAGCTCAGGTTTTTTTTAATTTGCTGCAATGACCATTGAGACTTTTTGATCATTGTTATTGATCTAGTTATTGTATGGTTTGAATTGAAAAAATGAAAACTAAATTACATTTGGTGTCATTTCTAGCATTTATACAAAACTGAAAAAATGAAATAGTTCTTCTGCCAAATTTGAACACAATTTTTGTCAAGGATCGAAATTTTGCTTATTTAATAAAAAACTTGTGAATCATTTTATGAGCATGCATAAATTTAATAAGAATGTTCAAAGATGTAGTGAATGTTTTCTTTGTATTTTCGAAAGAGATTGTGACAGAGAAAATTTCATCATATCTGCAGATGCCATGATTTTCACCCAATGTTGTTGAAACACGAATCTTGTGCGTAAATAATAATGTATTATCAATTCATGTAAGCGCACTGAGAACTAACTATTTTAAAAAAGATTTAAAAACAAGAAGGTCATGATTAACGTCACATATGTGTTTAACTTAGTCAATAATATCGGTGCATGTATACTTAAGTTTAGTTGTGGAGCTCAAAATAAAAAAAGTTATTACTTTAAATTAAGAAAATTACTTATCGACCCAAAATTCGGGATATTGAGTAGCCAAATGGTTATAAATGGTCAAATTTAGCAGATTGTTTGCTAGTCGTCCGGAAATTTCAGGACGACAAGTTCTGAAAGATATATTTCGAAAGTTTACCCCGAAATAAATGTGCCTTAATGTTATAACAATAATAATATTAATTATATTCATTATTTATAGGCTATGCCAAGGATCATCAGGAAACTGAAAAGGGCGGCTAGGCTCACCAAAATTCGGTGAGCGAAGACCAAACATTTTCAGCAGGTTTAGACATTTCGCTACTTATGCATAACAGTTGATACTGCTGCATATAATATGTTTAGGTCTTGATTTGAGCAGTTCACAGCCATTCATATGGGAGAAGATTGAAATCAACTAAACAAAAAAGTGAAATTATTACTACACAAATTATTATTACAAAAAAAATATAGCATCCGGGACGCAAAATCTTAAGTGAGGATTCCTAAAGGATTTTCGTGAGATAATGAATCTGCAGCTTTCAATTTTTGAGCAAAATTTGATATTTGGGCATTTTTGGTGAATTTGTTCTGATGTTAAAAATAATTAATTAACTAAAATAAATTTTATATACATTTTTTCAAAGTTGAATTGAATAAATTTTATTTAAATTTTATATAAATTAAAATTATTAAATTGAAAAGAATTTTATAATTAATTTCTTATTAAAAACGCTTAATGACATTTTAGAGTGTTTTGTGAATTCACTGAATTTACTTTCCTCAAAATCAAAAAAGAATAACGTTTGCTTGCAAAAGAGACGTAAGTAAAAAAAAATGGTTAGCAGTTCGAACTCGAAACTTCATTGTCTCACTACCCGATTCGGGTAGTGTTTCTAGGTGGATATTTACTACCAGTGTGGGCCCACCAGTAATTTGTTTTTAAAACGTGGCAGCAAGTAAAATAATCAAAAGTATTGAATCATGTCTTGTTGAATAACAAACAACAAATGATAAATCTCGCCGGATTACAGCCAATTATGAGGAAATAGTTATAATTTTTTATTAATTCTTAATGATGGGATATTCTTGACAAGAAGAAAACTAGACAATGATTATGATTCTAATCAAATTCACGAAATATTGACATTTTGAAGGACTTTATTTTGTCCGAAGCCGAAAAACTATACAGATTGGCCTGGGGTCTCAAGCTGGACATTGCACATTTTAAACATAGTTGTAGTGAAGCATTCATGTAATAAATTATCACTTCAAATGCGAGTTTTGCTGAACTGAAAAATTGTCCTCGAAAAAAAAATTATATGCAAGAAAGCGTATTCGTAAAATAAACACATCTTGTTTTCAGAATATCACATTCAGAAGTATAAACATTTCCAATGTATGTACCTGTAGTGTTATTTCTCAACGACGGCAATATTTACTTAAGATATGAAAAATCCGCAGTAATGAAGACACCGTAAATTCAGTGCTTTTGTAGTTGTAAAAGAGAGTATAAAAGGGCTTTCACGTTCAACCAGAGTATTGTATCTTTCGAAATTCTTCAAGAAAATTTCGGAAAAATAAAGGTACGTGCGATTATTTTCAGCTGTACTACCATCACTTTAATAATGAAATTTGAGACTTTTTCATTTTAAAAATTTGTATGATATTTCTAAACTAAAAGTGTTTTTAAAATATACTATCTAACTTCTTCTCAAATATTTAATAATATTGAAATATGATTTGCAGTAAAGAGTAAAAACTCATATAAATTGAACTGGATCGTACTTTGAACACATAAGAGTATCAGTTATACAAATTTTTATTCATCCAGAACTGTCCTCCGACAATAATAATCGTTCCTTTGTTTCTTATGCTATCGTAGATAATCAATGATACTCAATCTCTGCAAATAATGAAGTATACAAATAAATAATTATGTAAAGAAAAAAACACTAGTAAACCTTCGATATATGTAAAATCTTTACTTATTTTCAAATATTTCGATTTGATTTTTTGCAGATGCATAAGCTGATACTTTTTCTCGGAATATGCTTAGCTTTTGCTTCAGGCAGTAAGCTGCCAGCGTCTGCTAAATTACATGATAAGAAGTGTGGAAGTAAGCGATATATCATCTTGTATTAATAACATCTGAAGAAGAAAAGTGCATTATATATATTGCTTTTTTACGCTAAATCATTTATTATTATTTCCCAGAAATCCTTGGTTGTTACTATTCAGGAGGCGCACCAGATGGTGGGAAAGGACTATTGACAAAGGACATCGATGTACATCTTTGCACTCACGTATTTTACAGTTCCTTTGGAATAAATGAAGATGCTGGAATTGATGAGCCGCTTGAAGGTCCAGATTATGTTGGATCTAAAGACTATCAAGATTTCAACAATATGCGGAAAAAGAACCCAAAGTTGAAAACCTTAGCTACAATGGATATCGCCGGCATGGAAGATGATTATACTCCTACGGTATCTTACAACAACAAGTGAGTTTTATATCTGCATTCACGATCGAACACAAAATTAAATATCACTGAAATTTATAAAATCTAATCTAAGGACCACAGAAAATCAAAAACTTTGATGTTCCATCTGATTATGGCTCACTTCGTCAATCCTAATGTCGGAGGTATTCACTCATTTTAAAAAGTCAAAAAAATATCAATCAATTGTAAGTTCTCGATAGACAATCGTACTTCAATCTGTGTTCTATCTGGTGAGATGAGGCTCATGCACAGAGAAAACACTGTCCATATGTCTAGATAGATATTGACTCAACATTGATTCGCAGCAATCCTAAGCTGAAAAACTTTAGTTTAAAAAAAATTAAAGGAAGTTTTCTCGGCTACGGCAAGAAGTGTGGCCTAAACAAATAAAAAAACGCAGAAGTTATCTCTGTTTTCTATGAAAAAAATATGACGTTTCTTACTTCGAAACCACTGAGTTCGTTCTAGGTCTAAAATATTAATTTGTTCTATATTTTACTTTGCAGACCTTTGCTCGATCCGCATTTGAGAGGAAAACTGGTTAATAATCTTGTCAACTTCGTGAAAAAAAACGGATTCAATGGCATAGACATCGACTATTCAGCACCACCTCAACGTGATCGACGTCCTTCCGATAAGAAAAATTTCGTTTTGCTTCTAAAGGCACTCAGGGAAAGATGCGACAAAGAACATCTCATTTTAACTGTGAAAGTTGATCCCATGGAAGCGAATGCTGAGATATTATATGATATTAAAGGAATATCCACGTATGTGGACTTCATTAATTTAAAGACCTATGACTTTCACAGAGAATGGTTTCAGGAAAAATACATTGGCCATATTTCTCCACTATATCATTCAGCAAAGGATAATGCAGAGGATCGCAAGAAAAACATTGTATGTACATTCTGAATTTTGTTCAGTTTCTATAAATTTCAAATTAAATTGTTCCAAACTATGATAAATGCTTTACTCAGAGATATTATTTCTCGAAAGATTGACATTTAAAATTTCACAATATACAGTTGAAATTATTCCTTTATTTTGCGAGTGGAAATATATTTCCTTCGAATTTATATGCTGATTTTTTAATCTATACGTTTCGCAGGATTATGTTGTGAAATACTGGATTCGGAAACATGCTCCAGAAAGCAAGTTAATACTAGGAACTTCTACTAAAGGAGCAGCCTATACTCTGATAGACCCAAAAAAATTTGGTAGGGGTGCACCAATGAATTCTATGAATGAAGCAAAATATTTTCAAGCAGCCGCATATAGAGCGATTTGTGACGTGATAAAGAAATGGACATATTTCTACGACAAAGAGCAGCAAGTGCCATATATTCACAACAGAAATGAAACTATAGCCTACGATGATGTTCAGTAAGTCTTCAAATATTTTTTTATGTACATATATCAGTATGGATCAGAATACTCCACTTCAATTTTTATTTTCAGTTCCCTCGAGGTAAAGGCTAAATACATTGAGGACATGCATCTTGGAGGTGCCATGGTGGATGCAATAGACGACGATGATTACGGTGGACATTGTGGAGGAAAATTCGCACTTTTGAAAGCTTTGAGCCAAGTTCTCAGGAACAAATGTTAATTGTTTGTATCAATTCAATTCAGTGAAATACAGAATTTATCACATCTCTAATAATGCATATTTTCCTGAACGCTTAATTATAAAGTGACTGAAGTTCATGTTCTCACATTCTCATCCTACTGAGAAGATATTAGTTTTATGTCAAATTTGATTTTGTCGGTTTTCATCAAATCTATATGTTTTGAGACCCTCTGCGTCAGAAAAAACGACTTTGACGAAGGTGTCTGTCCTATTTCCTATCATTTCTAGCATGTATGCAAATGTTGAAAACTTAAATAATTATATTCCAAAATTAATGAGGAATATTCATGAAAGGAAAAGCTCGAAAAAATTAATACGGGCCAATAGAATACGCTAAGAAACACAAATCCCTAAGGCTTATAACCAATTTTACCTCAGGGGTTAGCGACAACCCCCATCCCTCAATCATGCAAATAAAATTGTAGGTTGCATGACCTGGAAAAATCCAAAAGCGCTCTTATGCTCCATCAAGTAAAAGTTTTCCACCCTAATGATGACCGAGTTATCAGAGAAACTGATGGAGGAAGTGCTGATGCGACTTTTCTAAAATAACAAAAATTTTTTCCGTTTATTATATCCATCATCTACCAAATTTTTGTGAAACCGATAACATCAAACATTCATTTGTTTCACCCAAATCTTTTTATAGATGGAATATCTGATAGACACAAACAACAATTTCGTTGAGGTCAAATAACTATTTTTCAGAATAAACTAAAATTTGTTTGAATGAACGAAATTTTAATGTTTATTCAAGAAAAAAGTTTTCTTGATTGAAGTAAAATGTTCTTGTCAGTATATAAATTAGCATCGATTTACTTCTTGCTGATAACAATAAGTGACTTTACTTAGCAATAGGAAAGTTGATTACTGCAACTGCGACAAGGCTTCCAAAATGCTCATCTGCCCATACGGCTATGAATATATACTTGGAGTCCCAAATTCATAAAAAGAGGATTACTCTGGAAGATAATGAACTAACACTTCAGCTTTCTGACCTCTTTGTGATCGTGAATTCTTTGTTCAACATAATTTTTATCGTTCGAAGGAAAAAAAAATTGACTGATTCCATAAAAAAATAAGAATAATTTTATGAGCCTGCACTCATTCTATAATAATGTTCTGAAACATGGAGAATTTCTTCTTCAGATTTTCGAGATGTTGTCATGCGACATGGTTTGTTTAATCACAAATCTAGTTCGTCATAGAAAAGATAATTTTTGGGCAAAAATCTCTTGACATACTATAGAAGAAGGTTCAAATACAAATATTTTTGTTGATCCAACGTCATCTCTGACCAGCGTCGAAGCTTTCATTTAAAATAAGAATAAATACAAATATAACAATCCAGTATTTTCTGAAATTTGAATTTTACTTATCTATTTTAAAGAGGACTCAATACTTTATTTTAGTTTTAGAAATAAAATTCTTTCAAATAGAAAAAAAATATGAAGAAAACTCGGGTGCAAAAACAATTAAGTTGAAAATCTTTGAAGATCACCGTGCCCGAGGCTAGGAAAGCCTGAATAGAATGATGTTTGCTTGAAAACTTGACGCAATATGTTCGCAAAAAGTGAAATCAAGTAAAAAATAAAAAGCATTTAAGTAGGTCTTCATGAATAACTGAGACACAGGAATCAGCCTCTTAATAATATACACAAGTAAAAAATATTTGACTAATTACATACATGATAACTGATTGTCTCCTAGACGCTCAATTTTTATTTTTTGGCCTTCACAAGATTTGAGATAACAATTCTCGCTTTAGTAAAACCAATATTCAAGAAAGAGATATCGTTTAGAGAATATTCAATAATTACTTAAGATGATTCTTCCTGCTTTGATCGTCATTATTATTATTGTTCTTCAGAAATATTAAAGTAGAAAAGAATTATGATGTTAAGAATAATACACAAATCAGCATCTAAATAATGTGGAATCTGTGTCTATCTTGGCATTTATTTTCCCTATCATTCATGTAGTGTTATCTTTAAAAATTTGTTTTTTCACTTTTGTTGGTTCAAATTTTGAACGGTATATTTAAAATTGTTAGATTTTATCTTCTTCTGAATTCCTAATTATTCACCTCACAGTTTACAGTAATTACTGATAATATATTGAAGGATATTGAATTTTACACTCGTATATTAATCATCTCACACTTTTCTCGCCATGTATTTAATATTTGCTACATCTTTCAAATGTTAAAATAAGGGCATTGAGTATAGGTTTCGAATAGTAAGTAGAAGAGCATTCGAAAATTTTAGGTGCTTCAGAATAGTTTTCAACAAATTTTTACATCTTTAGGTTGTTCTAATAGTCATGAATTAATTGATAGTAGAACTTTCAACAGAGTTGCACCGAATTGTGCAGTTTGATTATTACTTCTATATTCAGAATTTAAAAACATGAGAATATTTTGTGAGACGGATAGCGCATCCTATTCTCAGGCTGATACGAGTAATCTCTCACACTCACACAAACAGCTCATTATTATTAACCTTCCCGTTTATCTCTAAAGTCTTCTTTGAAATTTGGAATGACGAGAATGGTGCAGTTAAAATTGGAATTGAAAATACTGAATGAAATTTGCTATCAGATTTAGCAGTTATTTAAAAGTGAAAAATGCAATAATTAATATACAAAACTTATACACAATTTATGCGTAAGAACAACCATCTTAAATAAACCAATTCTGTCGAATAGATCTCAATAGTTAAATCCGTGATGTTTATGGTAATAAAAGAAATAAAGCTTCAGTATACATGATCAACATTGCCAACAAGTTATGAAATTAAAGTCCTTCTGTTTTATCCATTTTGATGATTCAACAGATTTTTATAACAATACTAGGATAAAGTATTTACATCATGGTAGTATTTAGCAAAGTTTAAAAATTTAAGTAGCTTTTTTTGGAAATGGGAGACCAAAATATAGCTCAAGTCTCCACTAGGTTAATGATTTGTACTGATAGGGGATATTTGCTGTAAGTTGGGGAATCTAAAAATTATGATCAGAGATGAATGGCTTAATTCTAAAGGTTAAGTTAAGTGTAAATGAGGCTTGAAGACTATCCTTAAAGTTTTGTTTCTACTCGATAATACTCATGTTTCAGGATAGATCTAAAAAAAAATCACTTTGGAAAATCTAAGAGAAAATTTGAATTATTCGTGTATAAGTCTTCATATAAGCACATGAATGTGATTTGTTTGTTAGATTAAAAAACGTTACAGATTTCAATAACACGAAAATCATATGATGAAAATTTTGCAAAAGTTTCGTCATATGATTTTCGTGTTATTGAAATCTGGAACGTTTCTTAATGTATACCATTACCATTAAGACTCACATTACTTACATTAATGATTAACAATAAAATAGATATAGAATTAAAAATGTGGATATTTCTCTGAATATTTTTTATTAATTTCGAAATTTGATATTACGTTCGGTAACACTACAACTCTTTTATAGGTTATATGTTCGGTTATGTATATTCAGATTTCCACTCCAGTCGTATCATTAAGACTCCTCAAGCTGGTCAAAGTTCAAGTTAAAATTGTTCTTAGACACCGATAAAACATTGTACTTTAGTAACATTTGCTCGTACGACAAGCCACTATTTTTTCACAGCCTTTTCAGAAATATATTTTTTATAAATCCACGCTTCCATGAATAATTGCAATTTTTTATGGAAAACTAGAAGAATGTACAATCTTAAAAAATTTTGAAAATCGAAAGCAGATTCCTGTTGAAAAGTAACTCATAAGGACCCAGCTTACTTTATTTACAGCCTGTTAAACTTTTGTAATTAAAAAAATTCTTATTACATTCTCATTTTATTGATAAGGTAACACGGTAGGTTTAGATGAAATTATGTGATAGGATTGTCCTTTGGCAACTTGTTTCAAGGCCTGAGAAGCAAGCACGTAGTTCTTGTTTTAATCGTAAAGAATAACATTAGAATAAAAAACTATGTTTTTTTAGAAAAACGACAAAAGTACACCTTCTTAAGGCACTGAATTTCATATTTATTCAAGCTGATGCTTATTCAAGGCAAATAAGTTTTACAAAGTTTGCTAAGTAATTGCAATTTCCCACGAAAAATAAGAAGAATGTACACCCAAGAGGAATGATAAAAATCGCAGAAAGAGCTCTGTTGAAACATAGCACATGTGGATCCTGAACATGCATAATTAATTAATATAATGATCCATATATTGATCCAAAATCGATCCATTATAGTTTTAAGATTGCAAACAATTCTTCAGTTGGAAATTAGATTATATGGTTAGAGAGTCAAATATTTTGTTAAAAATTTAATTATTCAGTTGTAATTGCAATTTTTTTCTTCAAAACTGATCATTTTTTGTTAAAAATTCAACATCTTGGTTGAAATTTGTAATGCTTTATTAACAATTTTATCTTTTGGGTTGAATATTTATGACATTGGTGGAAAAATTGAACTATATTTTTGAAAATTCGTTTTTTTTTTATTGAAAATTAACTTGTTTCAACTCAAAATTCAACTATCACATTTTTAGATGAAAACTTATGTTTTTAGTTGAAAATTCATGTATTCTGTTGAAAATTTGTGTTTTTTAGTGAAAAATTAACCTTCTTACCTAAACATTCATTTCTTTGATTTATCTTTAACTGTTTTGTCGAAATTTTCTTTTTATTGCATTTTTCTGTTTTTTATTTATATTGAAATCCTTTTTGGTTTAAATATCGTCAATTAAAATTTTTGTTTAGAATTCATCTTTTTGTTTAAAAACTTAACCACCTGTTTGAAAAAGTAACTAACTGGTGGCAAATTAATGTTTTTTTGTTAAAAATTGAGTGTCGCGTGAAAAATTCTACTTTTTTGTGTGAACCTCATGTCTTTTGTGGATTCAACTATTTTCTTAATAATTCGCCTTCTTATGTAAACTATTTTGTTAGAAATTATACTATTTATTTGATAAATTAACTACTTGGTGGAAAATTAACTTTTTTGTTGAAAATTCATATGGTCGGAAACTCATCCGTTTTAGTTAAAAGCTCATCTTTTTCAGTTAAGAATTCAACTATTTTGCTAGAAAATTCAATCAATTTGTTGAAAATCAAACCATTACTTTCAGAAATTGAATACATTATGTACAATCAACTTTTTGTTGAAAGTCCATTGCGTCAGTATAAAAAGTAATATATTTTGTTTGTAGAATTAATGTATTTTGTTGAAAATTCATCTTTTCGGGCGGAAAATCAACCTTTTTTTTTTGAAAATTTATCTTAATATTTTATAGAAATTTCATAATTTCAATAATTTCGCTGGTAGGATTTTTTTTTAAATTTAACTATTCTATTGTTCTTTGAATTTTGATTGTAAATTCACTATTTTAGTAGGAAATTCAACTATTTAGTTGAAAATTAAACTATTTATGTGAAAAATTAGACACTTGGTAAAAAATTACCTTTTGTTAAAAATTCATAGTTTCGGGTAAAAAATTGAACTGTTTTGTTAAAAATTCATGTATTTTGTTAAAAATTCATCCATTGGAGCAAACAATCACTCTTCTTTTTTCACAAATCATCATTTTGGTTGAGGAATTAACTATTTTATTGAAAATTCGTGTTTTTAGTTGAAGTCAACCAGTAGATTGTTTTTATTTGGAATATAATCTCTCTTGACTAAAAATTACATTGGTGAAGATTTATTTTTGTAGGATCAAAATTCGACTATTTTGTTGACTCATCCTTTTTAGTCTGAAATTGAACTGTTTTGTTGAAAATTCGTCCTATTCAAATCAAAATTCATAAATTCCCTTGGTGCATACGATATTTTTTATAACAAATCGATGATTTCAGACATTTCTCGAAATCCAGTCATGATTTCATTCCATATTAGATTTTGAATGAAGAAGCATGAAATTTATGTTAACTTATTCCAAATTATCACACATTCAATAAAAAAAACTGACGGAAATTTTTTTTCATTCAAGAGATGATTCTTGGTAACTTACCATAAATCTTGGGGAAATTTATGGAAATTTTTGGTCATTTATGGTAATTTGACAGGTTAATATGGTAAATATGGAGAAATGAACTGGTTACTCAGTGGGTGAAATACGAATGGCAATTAGAAAGAGAAGGGAGAGAGTGGTGGTCAGCCCCTCTCTTTCTGATCGAAGGTGATTGGTCTACTATTAAAGAAGCTTAATAACTCAGCCAAAAAAATACTGGAGTAATAAATAAATAGTCATTTGAAAGCTGAAAGTGTTCCACGTGAATAAGCTTGAAGACGAAAATGTAAAATAATTTTTGTTCTTCGCAGAATGAAAAATATGTTTGAAAGGTAAGGAATTTCGGACACATTTATGAAAAGTCAAGTTTAGAGCATTATTCCTTATGCAAGAGGAAATGGGACAAATTTAAAAAAAATCATGGATATGAGAAGAAAATTTGGGAACAAATTGGATCTGTAATTATTTATAGTGTTTTGGAAGAATATGATTGTTATCATTTTTGGTGGAAATCGCGATAATTTTAGACATTTTTTTTTGTCAAGAAGGAAGAGTCGGAAAGCAGCGTGAGTGCCTTTTTTTGCTGCCGACCGCTGGTGCCTTTCTTTGACCCGTGCTTCTAAACTCTTACCCAGCCTCCGAAGCCTCTTCTGACCGGCAGCACATTAGCTTCTTCACCTTTTTGTGATAGTGAGTTCTTTGTTTGGCACCATTTTTGTCGTTCGCTAAAAAAAAGACAAATTTTGCTGATTCCATAAAAAAATGTGAATAATTTTATGAGCATGCACAAATTTTATGATAATGTTCTGAAACTTAGAGAATTTCTTCGTCATATTTTCAAAATGTTGACATGCTCTGTTATATGACATAGTTTTTTAAATCAGAAATCTAGTACGCCATAGAAAAGAAAATTTGTGGGCAGAAATCTCTTGACATACTATGGAGGAAGTTTCAAATACAAATATTTTTGTTGATCCAACGACATCTGTGATCAGCGCCAAAGCTTTGATGTAAAATAAGAATAAGTACAAATATGGAAAATTAAAATGTTCCGAAAATTAAATTTCACCAAAAATCAAAGTTTACTTATCTATTTCAGAAAGTGCTCGATAATTTATTTCAGTTTCAGAAATAAGTAAACAATAAAAACCATTCGAGTAGGTCTTGACGAATAACTAAAACACGGAAATTAGCATCTAATATTAGACACAAGTTGAAAATATTTGACTAATTACATACATGATTAATGATTGTCTGCTAGACGCTTAATTGTCATTTTTTGGCCTTCACAATAATTGAGAAAATAATTTTCGCCTGAGTGAAAGCGATATTTATGAAAATGAAATGTTTCCGAGGATATTCGATGATTGCTCTAAATAAGTCTTCCTGATGTAATCATTATTACTACCACAATTATTATTTTATGGAAATAATAAAGTACAAAAAAGAATAATGATTTGGAGAATCATAAACAAATCAGCATGCAAGTAATGTAAAATCTATGTCTATCTTGTCACATGTATCTATCATGTTCAGTTTTTCTTATCATTTAAGTAGTGTTTCCTTTCAAGAGTTGCACTTTCATTTTTGTTGGTTCTAATTTCGAAGGATATACTTGAAGTTCTTAAATTTAATTTTTATTTTCTCTTGAATTCGAAATTATCCACTCTACAGCTTACCATAATTAATCATAATATATTCCAGGATATGTCAAAAGATGTTACGAAAATTTCAGGTGCTTCAAAATATTTTTTGACAAATGTCAACATCTTTAGATTTTTTTTATAGTGATATTATTAGTCGAACTTTTTACAGTAGTAATAAATAGTCAAGTTCGATTATTACTTCTAAATTCAGAATTCGAATACATAAGGATATTTTGTGAGACGATAGCGTATTATATTTTCAGACTCATTATTATTAACCTTGACTTTTATCTCCAAAAACTTCTTTCCGGTTTGGACTGACAAGTATCGTCTTGTTAAAATTACTACAAAATGTAAATGACATATTCTATCACTTCTAGCATTTCTTCAAAAGTGAAAAAGTGCAATAATTATCATGAAGAATTTATATGTATACGATTAATGTATCAAGACAACAATTTTAAATGGAACAATCCTTCAAAATATATCCCAATAGTCAAAACCCTGATGTTTATAACCAATAAATGAGTAAAGTTTCAGGATGCATGATCAATGTGAAGGGAAATTTCTCAAGCAATTAATTAAGTTTTAACGATTTTTATTCAGAGTGGCAACAAAGTATCTCTAGCATAAGCAAAACGCTATATAATAAAAATAAATAATTAAAAAAAAATCCTTAGAGACTCAAGTTCATCCTGATTTAAGGCAAATCATTCTTACAAAGTTTGCTGGATAACTGAAATTTTCTATGGAAAACTGGAAAATGTAGAACCAAAATAAATGTTGAACTTGAAAACAGAAATCTGTTCAAAAGTAGCGCCTGAAGACCCCGAATGTGCATAATTAATTTGTTATCCATTGATTCCTTGTCATTTTATGATTGTTCTTATTATTCTTCACTTTATTTAAACGATCAGGAGACAACGTTTTTAAATTAGGGCACTTCACAACACGTTTAGAATTTCAGAATATGACCTCCTTACTCTGTCAATAAAGTTACGAATGGCACTTCATAGCGTCGTTTAATAAAACTTTTCTATTTTTCACATCTTCCATTTTCATAGCCTTCTTTCAATTATTATATACATTAGTAAGTGAATATGATACATTTTCAAAAAAGTTTCACAAAGTTTGCTATGTAATTGCAATTTCCTATGGAAAATATGGGAAATATGCATCCAAAAGAAATTTCTAGAGTCGGAAAAAGAACTCTATTGAAAAGTAGCGCATGTAGATCCCGAATATGTATCATTAGTTAATATACTGATTCATATTTATCTCATATTGATCCGTTATAGTTTTAAGATTGCAAAAAATTCTTGAGTTGGAAATTAGATTATATGTTTAGAGATTCAACTATTTCTTTACAAATGTAATTTTTTTTGGTAAATTTAAGTAACTTGTTTTAATCGAAAATGCAACTTTTTTATTGAAAATTTATCTTTTTCGATCAAAAAGTCATTTTTTATCGTAGGCAAATCATCTCTTCCGGTTGAAAATGATCTCTTTTGTTGGAAATCTTACTGCATTCTAAAAAGTTTGTCTTTCTGGCTTACAAATTGTACTATTTGTATAAAACTTCAACTATATTGTTAAAAAATACGTCTCTTCTGCTTGAAAGTTTAACTATTTGGTTGTGAATGATCCTGATTGGTCAAATACTTTTTTTTTGTTAAAATGTCAAATGTTTGGTTGAAAATTCGTCTTGCCGGGATAAAAATTTAACTGTTTTGGCTAACAATCTTTTTTGATTGAGGATTCGAAATTACTCCTAGTATCCCCCTATTTTTTCGAAAAATGTTCTCTCTTCCCTCTTCTGAGTTGGTGTAAAGCTATAGAGTCCGATATTTTCAATTATTCTTGATTTACGATCATAAATTACAAATGTGAAAAAACTTAGAATGAACTTAAAATCCGTGTCAAGACAACGGCTACATTACTTCCGAAAAATCAACCCTATATGTTGAAAAACGAGTCACTGGGGTAGTTTTGAAGTTGGAACTTTGAAAAACCATTTTTCGAGAAAAACGCATTTAAACTTGGTGAGTGTAATAAGCACACATATAATATTTTTTCTTCGATCATGAAATATGCCTACTTCCGGTTACTGTCTGCCTGTAAGTATAGTCCCAAGTAATTCTCTATATTTTCCAGTATCATTCTCCACTCAAACACAAAGATAATAATTTTGACCATGACTCAGAAAACCGCGAATATCTCTCACAAACGCAGAACAAACGGAAGTTATTATTTGTTGCGGGTAATTTTCGAGTAGATAAAGTTCAATTTTTTCGCTTCGAAACAAAACAAGATTTAATAGAGTTGACATGGTGACCATTTCCCATATAGTGAATAAACTTTATCCCGTGAAGTTAAGTTTTGTTGCAGGTAAAGATTACTCTGAAATCGATGTAAAGATTACATTATGTTTTTTCTGTGAACTAGAGCCGACCGGTCATGTAATTTTTAAAAAGCCCCTTATTGCATATTTTAAACTGAAAATTTCATTTCAGGCAAAAAGTAATAATTTCTAATTAATTAAATTAAAAGATACTTTCAAATTTTCTTGCTTTTGTAATCAAATATCCTAACTTTTCACGTGACAAATATTTTGAATTCCACTAAATCACTCAAAATTAACTTTCTTCTGTCGATTCAATTAGGTAATAAATTAGAATATATTTCAAATATACTTCACAGTTCACAGTAATTGTTGATCACATAACGAACAATACCACATTTATATATAATTGTACATAAACCTCCTGATGCTCTGACTTGTCATGCGTTTAACATTTGCTGAAACTGTTTATGATCAAAATAAGATAACCGCTCGCGTCATCTCTATTACATTTTTGTATTAATTGGAACATTTTAACGACTAGAAAAAATACATATGAACCCTTTAAAAACCACTAAATTTGGAATAATTTGTCTCAGGGTCGTTATTCAATTAGTCCTTCAGGTTGTTTGCCTTAGAGTTATGATTTGTTTTTGCAAATATAGGTTCCAAGTGATGTGTATATGAATAAATGAAAATTTCAATCACTACGATGTAAGTAAAATAGACAAGTCGATTTATAAAACTGACAAAAAGGCTGCTTTCTTGAGCTTAGAGTTTTTTTTAATTCATTGCAATAACTAGTGAGCCTTTTTTTATCAATGTTATTAATCAATTTATTATCTAGTTAAAATTAAAATTATGAGCACTGAATGACATTTTCTATCATTTCTAGCATTTTTTGAAAACCGAAAAATGCGATAATTATTCTACAGAATTTGAACTCAATTTTTGTGAAGGGACAACATTTTGCTTATTTCATGAAAAACTTTTGAATAACCTTATAAGCATTCACAAATTCGATATGAATATTTGAAGATGTAGAAAATGTTGAATTTGTATTTTCGAAAGAGATCGTGACATACATATTTTTCAACAGAAATCTCTTATCATATCAGGAACAAAGCTTTACATTACAATATTTCGATTGATACAACCTCATCTTGGTCCAGGGCCGAGGCCTCGAATGTGTAGTGCGTCAGATTTTAGAAAATAAATATAGTTGTTATTGAAATACTGTACACAAATACTATTGTAATAGAAATTCACGTAGGCAATAGATACGCATATTTGCGTTTGAATGTTGAAATAGGAAATTTGTATGACTTAAAATTAACAATGTATCTCGTTGACCCAAAATTTAGGATGAAGTGTTTAAAAATGTGACATCTGGGGCCAACAATCTTGAATGATGTTTCCGAAAGGATGTTTGCGAGAAAAGGATTCTGTAGCTTCCGAACCGATGTTTTAATGAGATTTCAAAATAATAATGTTTTGAAATCCATTTTTGAATAATTTTTTTCATAACCTCCCCCTTTCAACGCATCAAAGCTCCTCGCTCTTTCGAATTACTCAAAAATATAAAAATTCCGAAATAAACCACACTCCACAACTTGATGCAATATTCAAGCAAAATTAGATATTTGGGCATTTTGTGTGCATTTGCTTCAATGTTAGAAAATTATTATAGTTTATCGTGAAAAAGCGTTTTGACATTTTTTGGTGCTTTGTGAATTCAAAAAATATACTTTTCTCAAAATCAAAAAGGAATAGTATTTGCATGCAAATGAGACGTATGCAATATTTTTTAACACGTGGAAGCAAGTAAAGCAATCAAAAGTATTCAATTATGTTTTGTTAATTGAAAAAGAACAAACACTTAATTTTCCCTGAGTGAAGCCGATATTCGAGAAAGATTTTGCGAATACTAAATAATGTTCTCATTGAGTCCTGATGATGGGATATTCTTCACAAGAAGAAAACGAGAAAATGGTTATGATTCTAATGAAGTTCACGAAATATTCATATTTTGAAGTATTTTATTTTGTCTCAAACCGAAAAACTATATATAGTGGGAAATATTATTTATAACATCAATTTATTTCATAAATTTTTTTTATAAAATGACTGAAAAAATACATATTTTTTTATGTGTATAAACTATATATAATTTCCCGCCTATGGTCCTACACTGCATATTGTGCATTCTACATTTAAAATGCATAATTCCAATTAAGAATTTATGTAATAAATTATTACTTTAAATCACTAAAATACCAATTTTTCCCTAAGAAAAAAATTCTACATAGAATAAGTGTGTTCGTGAAATAAACACAGTTTGATTTCTGAATATTACAGTAAGAAGTATAACCATGCCCAATTTATGTATCTCTAGTGCTATTTCCTCATGACGGCAACACTTATTTATGGCATGAAAAATCCTCAGTAATAATGACGCTTTAAATTCAATTTCCGTGAATTCAGCACAGCAACAATCAAATATCCAACTTTCGTTCAATGGAATCATTTGGTCATGTGTGGAAGCCAAATTTTGCGTTCGAAAGGAAAAACTGAAAAAGACATTGAGTTTTAAAAATTGGATTTTCAGCTTCACGCTGCGGAACAAATTTCAATTTTTTCTTTAAATTCTTTTAACAATTGACATTTGGAGGACGAAATTATGTGAGTTATCGAATAAAAAATTCATTAGCACCATACTCGCGAGCGGCAAGTTCTCAAGTGGTAGTGACCTTCTTTGGTCAGCCATGTCCTTAAACGTAATATGACGTGTCAGACATCCTGACAATAAGATTTGTCAAAAGGTCAAATTTGTAGAAGACATGCATGATTTCAGCTTTTTTCCATTCCTATGAAGCGGGGCTAAAGTTCTAATTTTCAGGAGTAAAGTAACTGCATACGCAAATAATAAAACATCATACATCTGTGATCACGCATTTTGCGTTAATTGACTTCCTTCACCGCAAAAAATTTGTTACCAAAACTTTCAGAAATTTTGGATCATCTAAATTTCCGTATATCTTCAAACTTTCTAAAACGTTCAAAATATCTAAAATGTTCAAACTTTCTGAGATTATAAAAATTATAACAATTTCTAAATTTGATAAAAAGTTCAATTTTCTAAAATTTTCCAATCTTTTTAAATTTTCTTAAATTTCCCGAATTTTCTAAAATTTGTCAAATAGAAAAAAATTTTACACTTATCAAAATTTCTGAATTTTATGAAATCTTCGAAATTTTCAAAATCATTTAATCTTAAAAACTTTTAAATTTCTAAAATTATCCAAAATTTTGAAATTAACTAAATTTCTATAATGTTCACAATTATTCCAATTATCAAAATTTCTAAAATTTCTAACATTACCAGCATTTCTGCAGTTTCTAAAATTACCATAATGTCTAAAATCTTTCGAATTTTGAAATTTATAAAAATTGCTAAAATTATCAAAATTTTATTATGTATATTTACCATAGATTTTACAAATTTTAGAACTTCCCAACATTTTCTAAATTCATACAAAAATAGAAATAACGATTCTGAAATTCCTCCATATAAGCAGGAATCAGATCTGTGTCAGAAAACGCATTTCGAAAATACAACATAAAATTGGGCCAAGAAACGCAGTCGAATTGAGTTTCGTGATAATTCCGAATAATAACAAGCAATTTCTCATAATAAAATATATTTTTTCAGATCGCCATCATAAGTACGATTTTAGATACTGCGAGCGACACATAAAATATTACTTTTTAGCGTAGACCGTTGAATTTTTACTTAGGGTATTTAGGGTATTCAGGGTATTTATTCAGGGTACTTAGGGTATTTCAGTATCGACTTCCTACCCCACCCACATTACGGGACTTGTGAAATTCATCTAGTGCGAGCGGTCCTATTCGGAGGTAGAGCTGAGAATTTTTCGTGGCGATTTCGGATCGCAAAAAACGACGCAAGTTACGAAAAAAAAAATGGATGGATAAAATTGTTTAGCCAGAAAAGGTCTACAAATTTGCTATTAATTTTTTCTTTCGTATCATGCATAGATTTCATTTAAATGTAAAAAGTATGATAAAGAAAACATCACAATTTTTGGAAAAACAACACACGATACAACCCGAGTCGAAATTTAGGCCCTACTTTGAACCTATAACGCCTACCTCAGTAGGCGCTGGAGCAGCAAAGTAGGTTCAAAATAAGCAGCGATTTCAATTCAATTTAGAACCTACTTTGATGCTAAAAACGTCCGAAATCGTCCGTTTTTCCACGTTTAGCGTCAAAGTAGGGTCTAAATTAGAACCTACATTGGTGCTCCAGGCCCTACCCTGGTCCAGCCCCTACACTGGCAATAATAATAATAAAAATAATAATGGCGTAATTTCGGTAATGGTTATACATTTTTATTATGGGTCCCCTTCTCTGCAGAAATACTTTCACTATCAACTGTACCTCAGGAACTTAATATTGAAACAAAACTCATGAAGTATACAATTCTTTGTTTGTAGTACTTTTTATCATATAATTTGAAAACTTATTTGTCAAATATCGTTGACGTTCACTGCAGTTTAGTGGAAAGATTCTTCAAGAGAATGAATTCGATTTGGGTTAAAATTACAGACTAGTCCGATAATTTTTTATTCAATTTTTTTCTCCGTAACCTCCAAATTTGGTTGTCTTTCGCAAGTCGAAAATCTGATTTTTTCTGACTACTTGGGATGATAGCATTCGATAACTTAAGGCTGAAATGGAAACTTTAGTTTCGTTTTTTTTTTAATTAACTTTTTTAGAAAGAATCCTTTCCTTTTTGCTTACAGATACTTTATTACTGCTAATATCGAGAAAGTGACCGACTTACATAGTCGCAAACCAATTCAGTTTTAAAAATCTTAATCTGCAAATGACAGATACGCAATTCACGGAGTCGCCTTTTCAACGGGTTCTTGTTTCCTGGGTGTAGCTTCTAAATATGCAAAGTAGAGCCTGTAGGTTCAAACGGTGTCAAAGGAGGCTCTAATGTTTCATTCTCTAGGAGTAAAAACCTCAAAGTAGGGGCTATAGGTTTAAATAGCGTCAAAGCAGGTTCTAATGAGGAGCTGTAGGTTCAAAGTAGGGCCTAAATTTCGACTCGGGAAGACACAAGATGAGAAAAAGATTGACAACTTTTGCCTGCATGATTTTTGGATAGGACGCATGCTTTTTCTTTTAATCGTAAAAAAATAACTTGAAAACAAAAAATTCAATTTTTTTGGAAAATCGACATAAGATAAAATGAAACGATTCGTAACAAAATTGTTCGCCTCAATTAGATGTCGGAACTTGCTTTTCACCTTTTTTATTATGGCGCCCACATTTTTTAGTAAAAAATACAAGAAAATGAACATACGATTGTTTTAGTATCAAATCATATTATGAATTGTAATAATATGAGGATATAGTTTCTTCCGGCTGTTCAATTCAGCATGATTTTCACTTTTTAATAAATAAAAGAAGTGCAATTTCTGAGAGAAGGTCTGACATGTATTTAAAAGTTTAATTAGAAATGTGATAAATGGAAGATATCCTGCCTCTACTTCTCTAATATTAGCTATTGATCATCATCGTGGACTTCATCGTTACTCCAATTCAACAATGTAATTCATTCGATTCTCATCAAATTTTATACGAAACCTAAGCATGAATTTAGAAGTGATTCTTCACACTCAGCTTACAATCCCGAATAAGAATTTGGTACGACCGACATAATCAATAGCTAGCGTTCTACTCGTCAAATAGTTTATGGTCAACAGACGTTTGTTCACAATCCAGAAAATATCTACTCCCTTTCACTCATGCACTCAGCTACAAAAATTAATACAATTCCTAAAACAATCAGTGTACTGATCGATCGATGACGAAGTTGTAGAATTGGTAGCCTTTCTTCTAGTTGTCTTCGTCCATTCAATTAAAAATCCAATTCACCTTCCTTCGATCTGAAGTATATGATCGAAACGTGTACAGGCATCCTTAATACAATTATCTCATTTCCAACTTCCTTCTTTCTCAAATTTGAACGACTTCCGGGCACCAATTCGAACAAGATTCCACCAGACTTGTGGAATAAGAGTCAAGAAATTACGTTTAGAGACAAATCTCAGCAAAGCTTGCCGGTCCGCTCAACTCGTCCTCTCAGACCAATCTAACTGCCAATTTACCTATGAACCCTCTTCATTCGTCGTTTTCTGCTTTCGTCGAATGAAGATTTTCATGTCCTTCTGTTATGTATGATTATATATTGGGCCCCACAACTATTATGATCATCACAAACATACATTTATTGAAATTATACATTTCTCAGCTTGGTTGCGAAGAAAGAATAATGCCAAAACGAGAAACACATATTTAAGCAATTTTGACAAATCACAGAAAAAACTTAGGGTAAATAGTGTTGCAGGTAATTTCGTATTTTTACCTGTGCGTAATGGTAAAACACAAATATTACCCTCGATGGGCAGAAACTGTCTTTTGTTCTCATTAAAGTTGTCACCACCGTCTTGAAAATTGGAAAGCCACTAGCTTTGAATCGCTGAAGTGGAGTTAGCTGATGGTTGGTGTAACAGGCAAATCGGATAAGTGCAATATTTGAATAAGCAGTCCTGAGCCGAGGTGGGGAAATTCATCTAATATACATTTAATATAATTGAGTTGAACATGATAATGTAAAATTAAAAAAATTCAGCGTATAAAGTTTCTAAATGTGTACAATCAATTTGAAGCCCAGTGATGCCTCGTAATTCAAAGATTGCGGAAATTTCTCATATTTTCCTTATCTATGTTTAAAAAATTAGAAGCCAATGTTTCTAATCTGGAGACAGACTGTATTGCGTTCACAATTTCACAATATGACCTTCTTACTCTTTAAATAAGTTGAGAATGTTGAACCATCTCGTCGTTTCATTAAACTTTTCTATATTTCACGTATTCCATGTTTATAACAGTTTCGAAATTATTATATACAGTTTTAAATGATTTCCTTTTTTTCAGTCAATTATTAGTTTTTCACTGCTGAATCAGAAAATATCTCGGCTACTTAAATTAGAAATTTTCTAGTAATTTCAGGAGCTCACTTTTCACTAAACAAATTTGAAAAATTGTAATATCAATCAGTCAAATTTTACCAATTTTGATTTATAGAGATAAAATGGTTATTAACTAAAATACACTTCTTTAAGCACTCAAGTTGGAACTTTTTCTTTTCACGGATTAGGAAAATATATGTTTTTGAAATTTTTTCATTATACTCTGGCACAAAACAAAACTTTTTACTCTCCTGATAATTTCTTTTACAGAAAGCCATTATTTATTCACAGCTTAATAAACAATATATTTTTGCCACACCGCCAACATAAGTGCGATTTTAGGCACTGTGAACGACATCTAAAATAGCAGTTCTTTTCCTAGCCCGTGAAATTTTTACTTACGGTACATCGCACTATAAAGTCACTGAAACTGTGATCTGATTGACTGACGGAAATTTTTATACGTAGTTTATAGCAAGATGAGTGCAGTGACTCCAACTGCAGCATTTAAACGCCCCTAAGTGGCACTTTGCTTCGTGTAAATTGCAGTATTTGTCCTTTGTCTCCGAAATTGAATTGAAGTTAATTAAACTGAATTGAATGGAATTGAATAGAATTGAATTGAATCTAATTCAATCAAACTGAATTGAATTGAATAGAATTGAATTGAATAGAATTGAATTGAATCGAATTGAATTGAATTGAATTGAATCGAATCGAATTAAATTGAATTGAATTGGATTGGTTTGTTTTGGTTTGGAGTGGATTGGATTCCCTCTCGGGTTTCTAAATAAGGACTCCATGCAACCTACTTGCACTTATGATGACTGGTGTGATGAAAAATAATTTGTGAACTCGACCGAAAAAGTGCCACTTGGGTCCCTGTATCACAAATAACTATTTCATAATTTTCCACTCCCCTACATGCCACAATTTATGAGTTGTTAAAAAAATGATATCAAAATGATGAGCGGTATTTTGAAGTTATCAAACGCACCGCCTAGTGTGCTAAAGCTTATAAATATTACATTGAGCCTGCAAAGCACATGTCAAGCTCAATGGATTAATGATAATAAAATAATGGTAAAAAGTCAAATTAAATGTTTTCATGCAAATTCATCATTTTGGACTGAAAATTCATCATTTGTAGTATAAAATTCATCTTTCTTAGTTGAAAGAAAACTTTTTTCTTGAAAATTTAACTTCTAAAAAAATCGTCTTTTTTGCTTAACTGTTAAAAAAAATAGTCGCGGACGTCAAATACAATATTTGCAAATGACTTTCAATACATGTAAATGGAATTTAATATAAATATTTACATTCAATGTAATAATTTTATTATTTCAATATGCAATACATATTAGTTGTAATGTAAAGTTATTTATTATTGTACAGACTGCAAAAAATTTGGTACCAAGTAAGTGCATTTACATGAATCCTATATCTTTGCATGAGGAAAATATTCTTTCGTAGCAGTTATTTTTATTTGAATCAAGACACATATCTTTTGTTGATCAAAAGCAATCAATTCTTTAGCTGTATTTTCTTGATTCAAGCAAATATGTCGTACGTTAAAGCAAATTATTTTTTGGACTAGAAAGGTTGAATGGTTGGAATGTCACTAAAATCAGATTAGTCCCTCAAAAAAAAAAAAAAAAAAACAAACAATTTGAAAATTCTAGAATTTCAGCAACTTTGAATTCGAAATATTCAATCAGCTTTCAATTTATCAAATTTTAATCAGTTCGCATTAAAAATGATTTGAATTCCGAAATTTTCAATTTTTAACCCTTCTAAGTGGAAATAATACAATTGTGATTTATTTGAATTTTGAATAACCTAGTTTTCCAAAATGAATCTGAAATTATGCAATTTCGAGCATTTTTGGATTGCCCTGTTTTCTCAACGATTTTAATCTGTATTCATTCAATTTTAAAATTCTTGTATTGGAAATAAAATTGATCAATTTTGAACGCTTTGTATCAGAAACGATACAATTTCGACTGCTTTCTTAATTTATTGTCCAATTTTGAACATTTTAGTCTCAAATAATTCAGTTTTTAAAGGTTTTATTTAGAAATTATACAGTTTCAATTTCTTCCTACTCTAATGGGAACATTATCCTCTTTTCAAAATTTTACTCTTGATATTCGAAATTTTGTTTGATAATGGATTTTCCAAATATGTACATTTTCAATGTTAGATCCGGAAATTCTCTTAAGAACAGCCGAGTGCAAGAACCTCAGTTCGAAAATCTTTATCAGAAAAAACAGAATGTACTCTTTGCCCCAATTTCAGAGTTATCTTTACCTGCTATAAAAAATTATTCCACGTCTAAATTATGAAAGAAGTAAGCTTCTAAAAAGAAGCGACATAGGTGATAAGAATTTTCAGTGATTCGTGAAGTCACTGAACATACTTTCCTCGAAAGTTAATTATAATATTTACATGCAAATTAAACGTAAAACGCTCATTAGAACTTGACAGTAGGTAATAAAATGAAGAATTAGGTCATGTGAAATTACTGAAAAATGAGTATCGGACTCTGATGATAGTATCTGCCAAATATGAATACAGTTTTTTTAAATATAAAATTAGATAATGTAACGATAAAAAATTTATCATTTGCGTCTAATGCTATTTCGTAGTTGCGGACATATTTACTTAAGATATGAGCAATGCAGCAGTAATTATATCTTCGTAAATTACGTGGTATTGTGTATGTAAAGGAGGATATAAAAAGACTTGTAATTCAAACCATAGTATTTTATGTTTCTGAAATTCTTCAGGAACGTATCGAAAATATAAGGTACGTCCACATTATTTTCAATTGTACTACTTCAATTTAACAATAAATTGTAAGACTTTTATATATAATGAAATTGCAAGATATTTCTAAGCCAACCTTATTTACAAAGTTGCTGAAACTGATATCAACTAAACTGATCGTGTTGAACAATATAAAAATCAACATTCAATTGTAAAAAGTTAATTAATTTTGTCATGCATGTTGCAATTTGACTTTTTTCAGATGCTCAAGCTCATACTTCTTCTCGGAATATGCTCAGCTTTTGCTATAGGTCATAAACTGTCAGAACCTGATAAACAGTGTGAGGGTAAGTGGTATATCATCTTATAGTAATCATATCTAAAAAAGGAAATTTGATAATGATTTTCACGAGCTCACAGTGTGATGATCGGAATAGGACAAAAATCAGTTTTTGCAATTATTTTTAATCACATTTTCAAAAGTATTTTTGTTATCTCTCCGTCTGGAGGTATCATTGTGTTTTTTCATTGCTACCTGGATGCTGTAGCCACGCTAACTTTTGAAGAATTTTTCCAATCGAGTCACGCTTTGATAAACTTTTTAATGGTTCGAAAATGAAGGTAGAGTTATTTAACCAGATATTTCCAAGCAAAATAAAAAATTGAGAGTATTTTCAAAATTTGGAAAAAGAGTTTTTTTCAAGTTTCAGAAATCTTTGTCAAAGTTTTTCACAGATTACAGTTACTTGCAAATTATCCGAATGGAGTTCTTTTATTCCGATGAAAATGAGAAAAGTCATATACTTTTCAAATTTTCTTGAAAATAGAATAAATTATTTTTTTGATAGATAAAGAAATTTAATTCAAAATTTCACATGATATCCAACGTATTGCAGCATTACCCTCTTCAAATTTTTCAATTTGACCAAAATTCGTAACGTTAAAGCTTTTTCAAAATTTGATACAGAATTTTTTTACGAGTTTTCGAAATTTTTGTTCAAGTTTCTGATACGCGACAAAAAGCCTTGCAAGTTATCCTAATTCCATTTCCAATGTTGATAAAAATTAAACAAGTTATATGCTTTGCAACTTTTTAAAAATTTTCAAAAAATGGAATGGAAAATATTTTTTTGATAGATCAGGAAATACAATTTCAAATTTCTCAAAGATATAAAATATGTTCTGAAAAATTCCCATGAAGTTTCACAATCAGATTAAAATTCAAAAAGTTCGATCATTTTCAAAAATATGCAATTTTTGCTCTAATAAATCCGTAAGTTGAAAGCGTTATTCTCAGTGGACTTCAACAAGATTTACAAATTATCTTCGTAAAATTTTTTAATTTGACATAAATTGAAAATGTTCTAGATTAATCAATCATAGTAGCTCATAGTAATCATAGTCTTAGAACTGAAGTTTGAACGAACGGAATCAAAGCCTTCGGCTTAATGTATCTATTTATTAGATTTAAAAAAATTTGGTTTTTTATCTACATTATATTGAAAAATATACTTACTTCTTATATGCTGTTCAGTTTTGTCTACATTTTTTTATTTTTTTAAGAGAAGTGACTCTAGAACCTAATTATCGAGCGCGAGGCGCGAGTGTCTCAAACGTATGCTTGGATATTAATGATAAAAAAATCAATACATACATTTTATTAGGCTGGTGATTTCTTTAATTTGAAATATTTTACTGCAATCATCATTATTCATCCACATAATATGTTCAAAGTGGAAATTAATTGTTCATAATTGAAAAAAATGTCCTGAATTCTTGATTATCAAATAAACGTCATCTTGTATGTGCCCCCGAATACCTATTAGAATAAAAAATGGACAAAAATGTTGAATTTTTTCTCGCCCCCACGAAGGATCATTTTTCTTCATGAATGGTTCTGATCAACTGTGGTAGCTGACTGAAAATGGTCAACTTTAGAAATAAGAATAAATATTGCTATTTGTAAAGCTGAAATTTGTATCATTATTTCCCAGAAATCGTTGGTTGTTTCTATGGGGGAGGGGCGATAGAGGCCACCTATGGATCTCTTTGCACCCACATGTTTTACATTTATGTTGGAATTGGTAAAGACGCTACTGTAAAAATTATTGATCCACATGGAGATATAGAAAACACTGGTTTTAAAAGGTTTAACGATCTCCGAAAAAAGTATCCAAAGTTGAAAACCTTAGTTTCCATGGGGGATATGGACAATGAATTAATGGGTATCACTGATGCTGAGTAAGTTTTATTTTCCATAGAAGATTAAAAGCAAAATTCTAGATCGTTCAAATTACGAAAAGCTTATCCACAAATCATAAAAAATGACCATATATAAAGGCCAATAGGATAGGTCCATTATGAGGTACCAAAAAATTGGGCCATTTTTCTTACCCAAGTTTAAAAGTTATGTATAGTTTATATATATGAAGACAAAATGATGTATATAAATGATATATAACTTGTCCATCCAGGTATGTAACGTCGCTTACTAATTAATTTCTGTTCAAGTTCACCTTATCGAGTATTCACTGAACCGACCCTACGCGAAAAACTTGTAAGAAACATTGTCAACTTTGTGAAAAAATACGGATTCAGTGGAATTGATATCGATTTGTCAAATACTCCTCAACACGGTGGACATTCTTCTGATAAGGGAAATTTAGTTTCATCCTTGAAGGCACTCAGAGAAAAATTCGATAAAGAAGGACTCATTCTATCTGTATCAGTTGATCCTAATGAAGTGACTGCTAAGAAGTTTTATGATATTAATGGAATATCCACATATGTGAACTTCATAAATCTGAAGACTTTCGATTTTCATGGAAACTCTGATGCGGATAGGAAATTTGGTGTTGGTCATATCTCTCCAATGTATCCTTCATCAAAGGAAAATGCGGAGCAACGCAAGAAGAACATTGTAAGTACTTGTATTGATAGCAATAATTTCAAAATAAGATAAATGGATCGTAAAAATAAGATAGATAAGACAGAATTCAAAGGAATGATTTACTTATCAATTATCCTCTTAGGATTATGCTGTAAAATACTGGATTTCGCAATTAGCTCCACCAAATAAGTTAATATTAGGAACTGCTTCTAACGGAAAAACCTATACTTTGGCTAACCCAAAACAAGTTGGTAGAGGCGCACCGTTGTCTGTTGTAAGATCACCAAAGAATATTCTTGAAATTTCCGCTGAAGAATCTTATAACGTATGTCCTTGGGTAAAAAACCCAAAATGGAAGCGTCTCTATGATAAAGAACAGCAAGTACCATATACCTACTATGGCAATCAAATTATTGCCTATGATGATGTTGAGTGAGTCTTAAAATAAAATTGTTTTCACATTCATGTTTCAATATAGATAAACATACTTCATTTGAATATTTGCTTTTAGTTCCATCAAAACGAAGGCTGTATATGTTAAGAATATGAGACTTGGCGGTGCCGCGATTTGGACTGTAAGTGTAGATGATCCCAGTGGAGTATGTGGAGAAAAGTTCCCACTTCTGAAAACATTGAACCGAGTCCTCAGAAATAAATGTTAAATTCTTGTATAAATACCAGTCGGTAAAATAAAGAATTTATCACATTTCTCACAATCCAAGTTTTTTTGAATTTCTGATTATAAGCAGATTTATATCAGTATTTATTTGATTTTATCGTAGTAAAAATGTATATCCTGGGATTAGATGTAAGCGGTTCTACAATAATAGGCCGATCAATAGAAATGAGCAATGGCGAATTTTTATTTAAAATGGTTGCTACTATTTTTTTTGTTCCTGGAATTTTATTTAAATATTGAAAACAGCTATAAAAGAGTGATCATAACCACTTGATTGACACTTCATCTGTTAGTCGTTTATATAACAGTAAGTAGAATGATTGGAAGAATATAATTATGTTCTGATAATTAACAAATAAAAGGATATGAAAATCAGTCTTTAACGGTATTTAAGAATTTATTCACCAAATTTCGTAATCAATGATATTACGTTGAACTTAGTTTTTGTTTCTTGGCTTCCACGTGATTTGAAATCTTGTTTGCATGTAGCCCACATTCAAAGAAGACACTTCTTTGCGAGAATATTCAATATTTGTCTTAAACGGTTCTTCATGATGCAATATTCTTTATAAGAAAAATAAGCAACATAATTGTCATTCAAATGAAATTGGCGAAATATTCATATTTTGGAGTAGTATTTGTTTCTGTAATAAGCTGTAATTTCATCTTTTTGATGGAGTATTTATGCTACAAATTATTCTTCCTAAAGCAGCGTCTTTTTACCTTGAAATTTCGGTACCAATTCTTGGTATGGATAATGGGATTTGAGTCCTCAGAAACAAATGTTGAATTCTTGTATGAATCCCAGTAAGAAAAATAAGGAATTTAACAGATCTCTCATAATTGCATGTTTTTTTAATGATTAATTACCAGATAATTATAATTTAATAAGCACAAAAATGAACAAATGAATTATTGCGAATTGTAATCTGGAAATTGTGAAACAAATTTCATTCAAAATCAGGCACAGAGATGTAGCTTAGGTTGTCAGAATGATTTGGTATTGGGATACATCATTCGACGGCAAAAATATAGAAACACAAATTTCATGATTAGAATAATTTTCTCGTTTGTCACAATCGTTTAAAGATTATCTGCAAATTCTGAAAAAAAATTTAATTTTTTCCAAAATATTTATTTGGATGAGGCGATAGATAGACTGAAAAGAAACGAGGCTACAGGAGAAAATGATATAAGGAACGAAGCGATAAAGTATGGAGGAGAAGGGATTAGGGAGGGGATGTGGAAGATCTGCAGACAGGTCTGGAAAGGAGAAGGGTGGTTGGAGAAGTCAATGACAGGGATGATGGTACCGCTTGCTAAGAAAGGGGGTGGGGTACGAAGGTAGAAGAGTACAGAGGAATCACTCTTATGCCAGTGGGTTATAAAATATACGCAGAAATTCTAAGAAAAAAGTTAGAGAATCAGATAGAAAAGAAGCAAAGTATCCCACACAATCAGACGAGATTTAGAAAAGGGATGCGGACAATAGACAACATTTACGTACTCAACTACCTGGTTAACAGAAACTCAGGGAGAAAAAGAGGGAAATTAGACGCTACGTTCGTAGATTTTAAAGCAGTAATTGTTTCAGTGAATAGAAAAGTGCTATGGCAGGCAATGAAAAAGAGGGGAATAGAAGGAGGGCTGGTGGAGAGGATGAAGGAAATTTTTACTGAAACCAGGATTAGGGTGAAGATAGGGGGGGGGGGGGGGGGAGGTTTTCTGGACAGGAAGATGTCTAAGACAAGGTTGCCCGTTGAGTCTGTTACTTTTTAATATGCTGCTGGCAGACATAGAGGAGAAGCTAAAGGTGAAGGGTAAAGGGGGGACGATCTTGGGTAATAGCAAACTATAATCTCTAGCATACGCGGATGACGTAGTTCTATTATCAGACGATAAGAAGGGGATGAACTAATTATAAGAATTTTCGATGAGTATGTGGGAACAACGGCGATACCACGCTGAAAACACCAGTTCCCGTTAGATCACTGAAGCTAAGCAGTGTTGGGCGCGGTTAGTACTTGGATGGGTGACCGTTCGGGGAATACTGCGTGTTGTTGACCCGTCGTGGGTGTGGTGGACCCACACGGTAGTATTTATCCACCTAGAAACACTACCCGAATCGGGTAGTGAGGCAATGAACTTTTGAGTTCGAAATGCTAATCAATTTTTTTTTTTTTTATGTGGGAACAAAAGAACTGACGGTGAACGTAGGGAAGACTAAGGTGATGTGCTTCAGAAATAGAAAGAACAAAATAGGTTACGTTTGGAAGATGAACGGACGAACAATGGAAAATGTGAAGAAGTTCTGTGACTTAGGTTTTTGGTTTGAGGCAGGGGGGAACGAGGTGCAGATGAGGAAAAGAATCGAATGTGCTCGTAAAGTAATGAGCCAAGTGTGGGGTATAGGGAAGAGAAGGTTCAATGACGATTCGAGAATGAGGGTTTGGTTGTTTGATGCGTTGGCTCGGGCGGTGTTGTGTTATGGAGTGGAGGTTTGGTGATGAAAGGAACATATGAAAGTGGAAAGCATGCATGAGAGATTTCTGAGATGGGTAATAGGGGTTGGTTGGAGTTACCCAGGATACATGATCAGGGAAGAACTGGGAAGGGAAAAAATGGTAACTAGACAAATTAAGAGAGCCTGGAGGTTTGAAGAGAAGTTGAAAAGGGGAGGGGGAGTAGAATAGCGCAAGTATGCTTAGACGAAGTCCGGAACGAGAAGACGAGAGGCAATTTGGGAAATTCGAAATGGGAGGGAGAAAGGAAAAAATGAGGAGGGTTTGTGATATACAGGAAAGTGTTCTGGATTGGCAGATCATAGAAAGCAGAAAGCAGAAAGCAGAAAGCAGAAAGCAGAAAGATTATGGACTAGAGGTACAATAGATGGTATATGATGTTCAAAGGGTTGACGGAACCAGAATATTTGCAAAAGATGAAAAAGGAAGACAAGTGGAATAGGGTGGTATGGTTTAGAATGGGAGAAGGAGTGACATCTTGTAGATATTGGATGGATGAAGAGGATCATCTGTGCAGAGAACGTGGATGCGAAGTGGAATCATGGGCACATCTGTTAGGGAGGTGTACAGGAGAGGAATATGGACAGTTGAGTGTGGATGAGTGTGTAAGATGGATTTCAGATGATAATAGAAAGGGAGTGGCGTGGATGAAAAAGCTGAAAGAAGTAATAGAAAGCAAGGGAACAAGGCAGAGCCAAACGGGTAATCCTGTGTAAAGGAAAGTAACTAGCAAAAATTTTAAATTTTGAATGGTTGAAAATGCATTTGATGGTAAGAGAAAACGGAAGCTATGTAAGATCGTTCATTTTTAGATTTTTAGAAGTTGAAGAAAAATAGTATCAATATCATTGTTATTATGTAAGGCGAAGCATTAGAATATAAGAAGCCCTCGGAGGCCCTCGAACCCGTAAGAGGGAGAGAATAAATATATATACATGAATACATATATTTAATTATTTTTAATATTATATAATCATTTTTTTTATGTAAAAACAATTCAAAATTCTAGAATTCCAGAAGTTTTGAATGTGAGACATCCAATTCAGGAGTTGATTTCAAACTGTCTGATGTTGATAAGTTCGAATTGAAAAAGATTTAAATTCTAAAGTTTTTAATTTCGAACGCTTTTGATTAGAAATGATACAATTTTAATTTCTTGAAGTTTGAATCAATCAGTTTCTTTAATTATAGTCTAAAATTATTCAATTTTTAGCATTTTGAATTCACCCCGCTTACGCAGTTTTAATCTGAATTCATTGTCTTTCGAGATTTGTTAATCGAATATAAAATTGATCAATTTTGTAAGCTTCCAATTGAAAATGATATGTTTTTGAAAGCTTTCTCATAAGATTGTCAAATTCTTTACATTTTATTATCACATTTTCTATTTTAACGCTTCTATTTAGAAATGATACAATTTCAATTTTTGTATTCCAATCCAAATATTTTCATTTTTTTTTTATTTTACTACTAATATTAGAAATGTTCATTCATAATTAATTAAATTTTTTTACACTTTTTAATGTCAGGTACTGCAATTCTATTAGAAACAGCATAGTCCGAGAACTTTGAGCTTGAAACTGTTTCTAAAAAAATACAAAATATACCCTTGTCCCCGATTTGACAGTGACCTTTACGTGAAACAAAAATTACCTTCAGGTGGTAAGATTTAGCAACCAGATATGGTATGGTAGCTTCTTTTGTTTCAAGCAACAAATTTAACGTTTCCCATTTGAGAATTTCCCGCAAAAAGAATTCACTTTTCTCTGTAATGAATGTGACTGTGTCTGCTGTATAATAATTTTCGTCGCATCCAATGCTTTTTGATAAGGGAAATAGGTAATAAACATGCTCAATCTTTCATTCAATTTATTCTATTCTTCAAACATTTTTTGGAGAGAGTTTCAAGAAATATGAGGTGCTTTCATCGTTATATAATTTATTATAACAGTTGGTTGCAAATAGTTGTGAATGTATATTCTCAGATATTGCAACCTTGCCAGAAATGTTTCATAGCGACAAAATTGAAACAAAAGCCAGGACAAATTTTAATTTGAAAAATTAGTTGCGCTATCAGATGCGTGTTTTAAGAAAGTGTTATCAGATCTAAATTATTAAATTAGTTAACTTCTAAGAAGAAACGACATAGGTATTTAAAATTTTCAGTGACTCGTGCAGTCACTGAACATACTTTTCTCAAAATCTAATAATATTTGCATGCAAATTGAACGCAAAACGTTTATTGAAACTTGACATTAAGTAACAAAACAAATAATTAGATCATGCGGAATTACCAAGAAATGAGTATCGGTCTTTAATGATAGTTAAGAATTACGGAAATTTTCCTAACGACGTAGTTACTGATAGTATGTAACAAATAATTTTTATTTTTTGGCCTTCACAAGCTTAGAGATAACAAATGTCGTCTAACTGAAGCTCATATTCGATAAAGAGAATTATTGTCTGGAATAATCAATATTTGTTTTAAATTAAATTATTATTATTATTATACCATTAAGCCATTTCCCTTTCGGGGTAGGCGTGACTTGCATGATAAGGAAAGGAGTAATGTGAGGCAGGGTGTATAGATTTTGTAGACTGATCTATAATTCTCGTCTTATTTATCTAAAAGACACTTCCGTTTCGCTACACTGATCCGACCCAGGTTGTTGATCAATCTCTCTAGCGATCACCCTAAGTGAAGAGCTTCGCAAATTTGTTATGAGTGGTTCCTCACTTGGGCTCATTAATATTCCAAGTCTCTGTTTCAGGCGTCATTTCCTCTATTGTCACTCTGTTTATAAACCATTTGCCGCCACAGTTTTCTGTCCTGGCATACTTCTCTAGCTTCCTTCACGTCCATGCATTTTCTCATGCAAGCTCTCATGTTTCTATGGCTTCTTATGTCTCTTCGGAATAATGTCTCATTCACAGATTCTAACCATTCTTTCGGCGGTCTACCTCTGGGCATTCTGCCATTTACTTCACCTTTATACACTTCTTTGGTCAATCGTCTATCTTTTATTCTTCCAACATGTCCAGACCATCCCAACTGATTTCTTTCCCATATGTCAACCAGTGTCTCTCCTGTACCACTTTCTTTGAGGATTATCTCGTTTCGGACTTTTTCCATCAGTGTTTTTGATTCAGTGTAACATTCAAAAAACTAAATTCAATTATTAATATTATTATACTATTCAAAAATTCAATGGAAAACCATCAAATCAATCCCTGGAATGTATCAAAAACCCCTAGGATGTCAGCGCTTTGATAAGATTTTTCAGACATACTCTCGAATATGTAAACAATCTCTGAAATAATGTAAAGTTCTTGATTTATTGTATGCAAATTCTTTGAAAAAGAATTAAAATATTATTATAAAATTTAGTGAAGAACCATTAAATTAATCTCTGAAATCTGTCGAAAAGCCGTAACATGTGAGCATTTTTAAGAAGAAAGTTACACGGTTTTAAGTTCTTTTTCAATCAAATTCTCTGTATATAGAAACGAAGGTTAAAGGAAAATAGTCGAACTGTAGAATTTTATATTTGGTTTCTTTCCTATCCTCCAATACACGACTGGATACTCGAGTGGAACTGATTTGTAAGATAATAGAGGATCACATTTTAGGATTTAGTTTACAATAACGTCGCATTTTGAAGTTAAACGTTCTGAATATTGAGTGCTTGAAGAATATTTTTCGGAGATACTCTCGAATATGTAAAAAATCTCTGAAATACTGTGAAGTCCGTGATTTATTGTGAGCAAATTCTTTGAAAAAGAAAAAGGATTTTTTCAATGCGATATCACTAATTAAAACAATAAAAATGTAATTAAGATTGTTCAAATTGATGAAATGATCACATTTTTATGGATGACTGTTTTTTGTCTTATGCTGTAATATCATCGTTAATTAATCATTTATGCCCAAAAATATTGCTCCAAATGCAAGTTTCTATAGCCTATAGCTTCATCCTACAGAAATACTCAGACATAAAAGTAATCTAGCTGCAAAATGCAAATTCATTTATTTCAGAATGTAAAATTGAAAAAATATAACCATTAAGAATTTGTCATTTGCGTCTAATTTTATTTCGTAACTACGGACATATTTACTTAAGATATGAACGATCCAGCAGTAATTATATCATCTTCATTTATGTGGCTTTGTAGACGCAAACGAGGATATAAAAAGGCTTGTAAATTAAACCGGAGTATTTTATGTTTCTGAAATTCTTCAAGAACGTTTCAAAAATATAAGGTACGTCCAAATTAGTCTCAGTTCTACAAAAACATTTCATCAATCAAGTGTAAGATTTTCATATTTTATAAACTTGCAAGATATTTCCGAGACAAACTTATTAAGTTGAAAATTTTGCTAACGCTTCCATGTTTGAGTTTTTATCTGTTAAAATAAATAACTTCAGAGTCCTGAATATTTCATTATGCGAAATTTGTTTACGAATTTACTAATTATCCCTGAATTATTTTCCATTGTTGATTCTGCTCATCTCAAGTTTCAAATTAATTATGATGTTTGAAAAACGATTCAGTTTATTTAATTTCTGGTTTCAGTAAAGAAAAAAAAAAGTTGAAATCCAGAATTTACAATTTTTTAACTAGAGAATTCCATATATTTAAGGTTTTTAAATATGAATACTGTTACGGGAAATCATTGAAACTGATATAAACTTAACTAATCGTATTATGTAATAATACTGGCATCAGTTTTCATTTTTTCTTTTCAAATTTTGCTTCAAAAAGAATAATGGTTCATTTTTTTCTTAAGTGATTGTAAGAACATAAAAATCATATATATTCTGAAAAATGATAAGGTACAAAAATAACCAAAAATTTTCAGAACAATCCAAAAATCAATATGTGATTGTAAATCTTTTAGTAATTTTCTTATGCATATTGCAATTTGACTATTTGCAGATGCTCAAGTTCATACTTCTTCTTGGAATATGCTCAGCTTTTGTTACAGGCCGTCAGCTGCCAGAACCTGATAAACAGTGTGAGAGTAAGTGATACATCACGTTATAATAATTATATATAAAAAAGGAAATTTGATTATTATTTTCACCAGCCCACAGTATGCTTTGCCTCATCATAAAATTCTCTATGGTTTTATTGTTATTTAATCAATTCTTTCAATGTGGGTCGAAACTAACAATATTATTTTTTTAAATACAAGTTTACATTTTTCACGTATTTTGTAATAATTATAACCATCAAGGCTTTCATATTTCAATTTTTTTGATATATCAGCTCACTTTTTGGCAAACAGTTATAACTTGTGTGTCAATATCATATTAAAAACCCTAATTATCTTATGTAAAATGTAAAACTGAACAGAGTAATCATCTTAGACTTCATTCATTCTGTCTATTTGACATGATTCGACGCTATGACTATAGGAATTTTATTGGCTGTTAATTATATTTTTAAATCATTACAAAATTACATATACGTAAGTCCAGCTATTACATTTTTCATCCAATAACGTATTTCTGTGCAAAATTTCTTTATACATATAACATTGCAATTGTTATTGGGCCACGTAATATCACAAAGTATAAATTAATTGTTCATGAGTGAAACAAACTTCGTAAATTATTAATTATCAAATATATTTCCTCATATTGCATCCATCATTTCAAATGCTGTAATTTTCACACTAAATTTGCAATGAGTACCCACAAATATCACCATATTATATCCATATTATATCTGTAATTTTATATTTTATAATTTTGACAGTGGATCTTCCACGAAGGATCAACTTTTCATATGAATGGTTCTGGCCCACTGTGACAGCTGACTGAAAATTGTCAATTTTATGAATTAACATAATTTTTGCTATTTTTCAAACTAACTTCTGTATAATTATTTTCCAGAAATTGTTGGTTGCTACTATGCAGGAGGCACAATACAGGCCATCTATGGGTCTCTTTGCACCCACATGTTTTACAGTTACGTTGGAATTGGTAAAGACGCTACTTTCAAAATTATTGATCCATCTACAGATATAGAAGGCAATGGTTTCAAACGGTTTAACGATCTTCGGAAAAAGAGTCCAAATGTAAAAACCTTAGTTTCCATCGGGGATAGGGACAATGAATCAACGCAGATCACTGACGCTGAGTAAGTTTCTTTTTTACTATAGAAAGACAAAATTCTGTATCGTTAAAGTTAAGAAAAACTTTGTTATAAATTTATAAAAAATAAAAATATATGACGGTCCATAATAAAAGTGCGTGGGATGGTACCGAAAACCTAAGTTGTTTTCTTGCCCCAGTTGGAATGTTATATATGGTTAATATAAAGGTGGTCAAAATGATATAGACAAACTTTCTATAACTTTTCCACCTGTGTATGAAATGTCACATATTAATTAATTTTTGTTTAAGTTCGCCTTATCGAGTATTCACGGATCCAAAACTGCGAGAAAAGCTTGTGAATAACATTGTCAACTTTGTGAAAAAATACGGATTCAGTGGAATAGATATCGATTTGTCAGATCCTCCTCAACGTGATGGAAATCCTTCTGATAAGGAAAATTTAGTTTCATCTTTGAAGGCACTTAGAGAAAAATTCGATGGAGAAGGACTCATTTTATCCGCATTAGTTGATCCTAATATAGCGACTGCTGAGAGATTTTACGATATTAAAGGAATATCCACATATGTGCACTTCATAAATCTAAGGACTTTTGATTTTCACGGAAATTCTGATGCTGATAGAAAATTGGGTGTTGTCCATACTTCTCCAATGTATCCTTCATCAAAGGATAATACGGAAGAACGCAAGAAGAATATTGTAAGTACTTTTATTAGCAGCAACAATTTTAGAATAGGACCAGTTGGTCGTAAAAAGAAGACATATCAGACAAAATTTGAATTTATGATTTTGTCATCAATTATTTTTTCAGGATTCTGTTGTGAAATACTGGATTTCGAAGTTAGCTCCGCCCAGAAAGTTAATATTAGGATCTTTTTCCTATGGAAAATCCTATACTTTGGCTAACCCGACACAAGTTGGAAGAGGCGCACCATTGTCTGCTGTAGGATCATACAATAGTTCACCTAGGGATACCAAAGAATTTTTGCTGCAAGAATATTATAACATTTGTCCTCTGTTGAAATACCCAGAATGGAAGCGTCTTTACGATAAAGAACAACAAGTACCATATATTTACAGTGACAAGGAAATTATTGCCTATGATGATGTTGAGTAAGGCTTCAAATGAGATCGTTATCACATTTATGTTGCAATATAGATACAAAAATTTGATTTTAATATTTTTTTTAGTTCTATCAAAACGAAAGCCGTATATGCTGAGAAGATGAAACTTGGCGGTGCCATGATTTGGGATGTAGGTGAAGATGATTTCAGTGGAGTATGTGGAGAAAAGTTCCCACTTCTGGAGACACTGAACCGAGTCCTCAGAAATAAATGTTAAATTCTTGTATGAATCCCAGTCGGTGAAATAAAGAATTTATTACATCTCTAACAATTTGAATTTTTTCAACTCTTGATTATAAGCAGATTAAAATTAGTACTTATTTGATTTATTGATAGTAAAAATTTATATCCTGGAATTATATGTAAGCTCTTCCACAATAGCAAGCGGATGAAAACAAATGAACAGTGTCAAATTCAGTTTGAAAAATATGCTACAATTTCTTGTTTGTTTGAATTTATTTAAATATGAAGATCAGCTATATAAAAGTGATCATAATTACTTAATTGACACTGCATCTGTCAGTTATTGACGTCACAGCAAGTGAAATAATTTAAAAAATTTGATTATGTGCTCTTGATTAACAAAGATAAAGATATGAATTGTTACTTAATGATTGTATGTTGAAATTAATTTCTGTTTTTTTTTCCTTCACATAATTTGAGATAACAACTGTTGTCTGCGTGTAGCCAATATTTAAAAAGACATGTATTTCAGAGAATACAATCAATATTTATTCTAAACGGTTCTTTATGATGCAATATTCTTAATGAGGAGGAAAGTATTTATCACTTATTTTGAAGTATTGAATTTTTCTGTTATAAGCTATAATTTTGACGTCTTAATGGAGCATTCATTCGATGGATTATTATTCCAATGACGGTATCTACAAACCATCGAATTTCCGTACAAAATTCTGGTAGAAAAGACACGTGAATGCAAATGTTTTGTATGCTTAAAAAAATGATAATTACAGGTTTTATACCTGTGTCTGAATACAGACTTCGCACTCTTTCCCTTATTTTCCTCTTTTCGCCCTTTTTGAAGAATTCGTCTTTCTTTTCGCCTTGGAAATTCCTAAAATTCTTATTGCTTCAATAGAGTTGAGAATGTATACCGCCTGATTTATCAAAATTTTTAATTTTTCAAAATCCAAATCCAGAGAACGAATAGCTCAAAAACTACAATATTCTTTTTAGGCACAAAATTCAAAGCCTTTCAAAACCTATCCCCCTCGATTTTGATAAGAACAACAGATTTTTAAAAATAAGTTTGTATTAATCTGTAGTACGTAATAGAATATTTACTATTGTAATGTTTTTTTATTCAGCAAACTATGCTGCCTATTGTGATAAAAGTTAATAATGTTAGGCTAACCCTGGAAAGTATATATCAAACTCAGAAGAGTGATGATAATAAAGTAAAAGTAAAAAGTTCAGTCTAATCTAGCTCGGGTAGATGCAACCAGACTTATTTTTTGAAGTTCTGTATTATGTCTGCATATGTTAACGGTAGAATCAACAGTTCCATTAAGTTAGCACCTCCACAATTTTTTTGTATCAGGATTTTTGGCTTCTTTTGGCCCTTTTTTGGGTTCTTGGACGCGCTAAAAATCAATTCCCAAATACTACCACCCATCCAAGTACTAACCGCGCCCAACACTGATTTTTTTTATTTACTTTATTTATTTATTTTTATTTATTTACTTCATTTATAGTTTATTTATTTACTTTATAAAAACTCTAGGTCATGTTCTTGACCCCATGATAATATCAAACAGCGCCCAAAGTCCACCCCTAGTACATTTCACGAAACAGTTCAGAAGCCGCTCGATGTCTCTGATTTTCGGGCGTTTCAAAAATACCAATAACGATTCTTGGGCTCCAGCCTTCATAGTTGAAAAGCAACCCCTTGATACCACACAGATATGACTTTCTCACAAAATAATATTTTTTAGAATATTACTGTGTAAATAGAGTCGCTAATTTTTGGGCTTCTCAAGAATTCCAACACTGAATTTTGAACTCCTATCCTTAATGTTAAAAAGCAAACCCTTGATTTTTGGGCTCCTTGGAAATTCAAATTCAAGAAAAGCGACACTACTTTTTATTTTGTTTTTCCCATGTTGGAGTTTTTACTTAGGAGGTGGTTTTTTTGTACATGCGGGTGGTTTTTGACAATTTTATGAGGTGCATTCGAGAGCCTAATAAAAGTACAAAATTAGAATGTTCTTCATTTTTTGCTGATTCCATTTTTGGCAAGAGGGTGGACATTTTGCACATAGGGGGTAGTCTTTCGAATTTTTTCACGTGCATTCGAGAGCCTAAGATAGGCTCAAAATTGTGGTGTTCTTTGTTTCTTTCTCATTTAAGTATTTACATAGAGGGTAGTTTTATTTCAGGTACGGTTAGTTTTTGGAAATTGGTTGTTGGCGGGTTCAAGAGCCCAAAAAAGCCTAAAATTCTGTCGTCTTTGATTTTTAATTTTTTAAAAGATTCATATAGGGGAGGTGCTGACTTGAGTCCTCTCCAAATTTGAATTTTCAAAAAAAGTACTGGAGTCCAAAAATCGGAAATACAGCCCAAAAACGCCCGAAAAAAGCCCAAATTCTGATACAAAAAAATTTAGGTATTTTTTAAGTTGATGAACCTAGAATCAAAAACATAAAAAAGGATATCGCGGAACATTTTGAAGATAAATACCATTTTCCTATACTGAGCTATAAATCTCTATGGATCTGGAAATGATATTTTACTTTGAAAAAGTTGTTCTCAATCACGTTTGAAATACATCATTTTTGTTGGAGAAAAATTTTATTAAATCAACAAATAGGGTTGTCGCACGTTTTAGAACAGTTTCATTTTTCAATAATAAAATACGTACGCTTTACATTTATGAGAAAAGGAGAGCGAAGATTGATTTTAATTGCCTTGTTGGGTAGGTACCTATTCGCCTAAGATGTTACTGTCCACAAAAATAATTTCTTTTGAAAAGTACTAGAACATTACTAAATTGTCAATAAAGCATACTAAAATACCAAGATGATATAGAAATGTTAATATTCTTCATTACCAATTTAGAAACTCTTTGGCACCTCTTAGGAAAAATGATATTTGGAAACCATCAAAGTTACGACAAATAGATACTCACCACCATACCAACTAACTTTTGAATCTGAAATTAAAAAAAGTTGGAGTAGTTGACAATTTTCTTTGGGCGGCTCTTCTACCAAGTAGTGAGTTTATTTTCATATATATTCAAAAAGTTACAGATTTCAGAATAAAATCAAAATATTAAATCTTTACAACAATTTGTTTGCCGCTATTGAAAATGTTGATCGATTTTTATTTTTTAGGTTAAGCTTGAGAAGCAAATTAAATTCAACGTTAAATGACCTTGAGGAACCCCAAATACGCTGTTATGTGCAAGAAAGTGGAAGTTTTGCCATACAATGTTAATCGTTTTATCGCGACATGAATGATTTTTAAAAAATAATAATATTTTATTTAAATCAATCTAGCCCCAAGTTATAACGTTGAATGCGCTAATATGCGCTACCTTCAACATTAACAAATAGCCATTATGAAGCCAAAAATAGGTATCTGAGAAAAAATTGCCTAAAAAAATCAGAATGTAAGTGGTATTATCAGTTGATGATGTTACACCATCGCGTGATTTTTTTTTCTTTTTCTCACTTTCTCCATTTTTATAAGCTTCTTTGAGTATCATAAACAGTCCTAAATACGTCTTTATATTTTTACTGAACAATTAGTTCCTTTCACTCTTAAATTAGGAATTATCTTAACTGATTGAATTAGTAATTTTTTTAATCATCTTAAGTAGCACACTTTTCTTTAATGAAATCTGTAAACTTCCATTTATGATTAGTTAAGTTATAACAATTTGGATTAGGAAAGGCAATAGAAAATCTTTTGCGTAAGAGAAAAGGTATCAAATAGAAATAAACTTCTTAAGACACTAAGCTCATCCTTATTGCTTTCTTCTTATTGCCTCTTGCTTTCTCTAGTTGGAACCACGCAGTGTCCAAATTGCTTGTATTAGTTTTTTTCCAAACATCCGACCAGTAGTTGGTCATCTCTTCCAATTGTGGGACTTCGGTGTCTTGTTGGTTATTTTGCTTTGAACTCATGTCATAATAAAACCTTCATTCATCTGCCGGAAAGTCTGCCTGATGTCCTTCACCTTAGTGATAAGATCTCTTAGTGCGACTTTCTCTATTTGAGGATACTTTGCAGCAAATTTCGTTCTTAAATTTTGACCTTCTTTGCGTGAGGTTTCAAACTTCGCACTTTCATGATAGGGACGCATCAATTCCTCATTCATTTTTGTATCCCACGATGTTGTAGCACCATGATTCTTGAATTAGGGCAAAGGTCAGTTTGAAGGATTATTCTATTCTGTCCTAAGCTATAATTTCATAGTTTTGATGAAGAATTAATAAAGTTGATTATTACTTCAAATGCATGTTTTGCTGATCTTGAAATTTTTTCTAAAAAAATCAAACATAAAATAAATGTATCTGCAAAATTAACGGAGTCTGCTTTCAGAATATGAAGATAAGTAGTATAGCCATGAAAAATGTTTGATTTACATCTAGCATTATTTTCTAACGGCGGCAATATTTACCTAAGATATGACAAATCACAAGAAATGATATCGCCTTGAAGTCAGTATTTGCGCAGATTCAAAGGAATTCATAAAAAGGCTTGCAGGTTTAACTAAAGTACTGTATAGTATCAAAATTCTGAAAATTTGTTCAAGAACACTTCGAAAAATTGAAGGTACGTACCATTAGTCTTATTAGTATTGAGATTTGTTTACGATCAAATTTAAGATTTTTGAAGTTTGTAAACTTGAAATATGTATCTGAGCTGAAATTATTTACAGAAGTGAAAATTCTATTGAAACTTCTATGTCCCAGTTTTTATCGCGCCAAAAAGCATTTGGTAGCGGGGAGTATTTCTTTCGCTGAAAAAAATCTAAAATTTCAAAGAACTTTTCTTCTAATAGTGATAATTTAAATGATAACTTGAGTATTCTGTTCTGAAGATTACTCTTCATATAATTTTGTTACTTCAAGAAAAAAAGAAAAAAGTTGAGATTCAGAAATCACGATTTTTCTATCAGAGACTCTTATAGTTTTGAAATATTAAAATATGAATAATATTACAGCAAATGTATGAAACTGATGTCAATTGAACTGGATTGAATTTCGAACGAATCAGCTTTTTTCATATTTTTATTCATCCAAAAATAATAATTGTTGATTCGTTGCTTACCCTAGTGTACATAGGGAATGATGACTATTTGGGGAAAAAAAATTATAAAACGAAATAATAAATTTAGAGAATAATACACTCATCAATTTCCGATACACGTACAACCTTTACTGATTTTCTAATATTCCGATTTGATTTTTTGTAGATGCATGAGTTGATACTTTTTTTTGGAATATGCACAGCTTTTGCTTTAGGCAGTAAGCTGCCAGGAGCTGCTAAAGTAACTGCTAAAGTAACTGCTAAAGTACCTGCTAAAGTACCTGCTGAAGATTGTGGCAGTAAGTGATACGTCATGTTGTATGAATTACGTTCAACAAGATAATTTTCTTATAAATAATTATAATTTCATGTCGTCCCGAAATTTGACATGAGTAGACAAATATTTCTCAAAAATTGAGTTAGTCATCCCGCCATTTCAGGACGATTAATCTATCCCTTTCTCCAGCTCCGTCAATTTTTTGAAACGCCTAGACGCAATCATCATTATTTACATTTTTCAAGCTAAATCTTCTGTCATAATTTTCCAGAAATTGTTGGTTGCTACTATACAAAATACTTGTCCGAGATTGATCCAGGACCCGCGTTGCTACTGAAGGACATCGATTTATCTCTTTGCACTCATATATATTACGATTGGGTTGGAATTGGTGCAGACGCTTCTGTTGAAAGTAATGATCCAGATGCAGATACAGAAAATGGAGGAATTAAAGAGTTTAACGATCTTCGGAAAAAGAACCCTCATTTGAAAACCATGGGTACAATGGCGGGAATATACGATGCCAACAATAAGTAAGTTTTATATTTGCATTCACGATGAAGCTACAAACACTTGAATTTATTTTTTGAATAAAAGAAAATTTCATGAAGCTTACATTAGATGCACCAGTATGTAACTTCATTTCAACGATTCGGGGCCTTCCTGATGGAACATCTCATATTAATAATTTTTTCTAAATTGCACTTCATAGATTGCTCTCCGATCCAGGTTTGCGAGAAAAGCTTGCCAATAATGTTTTTAACTACGTGAAAAAATACGGATTCAGTGGTATGGACATTGACTATTCAGACCTACCTCAACGTGGTGGACGTCCTTCCGACAAGGAAAATTTTGTGTCACTATTGAAGGCACTGAGAGAAAGATTCGACAAAGAACGATTCATTTTATCTGTATTAGTTGATCCTAATGAAGAGATTTCTAAGATATTATATGATATAAAAGGAATATCCAGATACGTAGACTTCATAAATTTAAAGACTTTTGATTTTCACGGAAACTCTGATGCGGACAAGAAAGTTGGTATTGGTCATATTAGTCCAATGTATAGTTCACCAAAAGAGAATACGAAGGAACGCAAGCGAAATATCGTAAGTTTATTTTATTGGCAGCAAACATTTAAAAATAAGTCAAGTAGGCCGGAAGCAAGAGTCTTTTAAGGCAGAATTCAAATTATTCAGTTTTAAAGCAATTAGAACATTCATTTTTTTCAATCTGGAATAGTTTCAATTTTAAATCTTTTAAATTGCCATTTTTTCAATTTCAGGTAGATTGAGCTCTAAGTTTTTCATATTTGTAGCTTAATTGAATGCAATTTTTCTGATTATTGTTTAGTTTCAGAAAACTTTTATTTCAATATGGTTGAAATAAAATAAGCACTCCACACGAAGCCAATAATTTTTTAATGTTTTGCAGTTCAAAAGTCACAATGAACAATGGAAATTGTTCCTTAATTTTGAAAGCGAAAATATATTTCCTTCAAATTTACGTAATGACTTTCTAATCAATTCTCTCCATAGGATTATGTTGTGAGATACTGGATTTCGCAAGGTGCTCCTCCAAAGAAGCTAATACTGGGTAATTCTTTCAACGGACTATCCTATACTTTGTCTAAACCAAAACAATTTCGCAGAGGAGCACCATTTACTCAGGAAGGGGAAGATGGTAGTATCATGGGATATTTTCAATTTTGCGATTTGATCAACGAATGGAAGTATATCTACGACCCAGAACAGCAAGTACCATACATTTATAATGGGAATCAAATTATAGCCTATGATGATATTCGGTGAGTATTTAGATACATTTTTTTTTAAATCACTCATAGAAAAAGTAAACTTGAAACAAAAGCATCGTCCTTCTGCCAGTTTTGTTTCGAACCACATGAAAATCTGTTTTACACGTAAACGGAATTATTTGGTTGCAAGATTACGTGAAGTTTATCGCAAAAGGATAATGTTTGCTGCAAAACGATTCTTTTTGAGACAAATAAAGATCCTCTTAACCTCTTATTCTGGATGAACTTCTATTTGTTTCAAGAAGAATTCTTTTAACACAACAGGAAATTTCTCTGAGTGAATGTGTATTTCAACAATGATGAGAATAATTTATTTCAATGTTTATTTTCAGTTCTATCAAGGTAAAGGCAGAATATGCTCAGCGCATGCATCTTGGAGGTGCCATGGTGTATAGCATCGATGCAGATGATTTCGAAGGAGATTGTGGAGAAAAATTCCCACTTCTTAGGACTTTAAACCGGGTCCTTAGAAACAAATGTTAAATTCTTGTATAAATCCCATTTGGAAAAATAAAGAATTGATTGCATCTCTAACAATCAACATTTGCTTGAATTCTTCATTATAAGCTCATTGTAATTTTCTTTTCGAATCAGTATTCACTCAATTTTATATGAGTGAATATTTATTATATATTAATTAGGTTATTATATACTGAATTTTCTTAAATGAGTCATAGGCATTACTGTTAAATGATAAGCGGACACAAGAAATAGACACTAGCGTAATGTGATCTAAAAATTATATGCTACAATTTTCCTCATTCGTTGAAATTCATTTCATGGTTCGAAAATATAAGATTCCCTCAATTGCGCATTAATTCAAGATGTAGAGAAAATTCTTTATATTATTTCGCCAATGAATCATAATGTCATTAATGTTATTTTGAAATGTAATGTATAGAATGACTGCACAAAAACTTACCAACGCTTTTAATGTTTGATCCTTTCTTTTCAGAATTATTCTTGCATGATATCTAACACTTTTACATCGTATTTTAAATGAAAGAAAGATTTTTATCGTAAATTTGCACAAAAATGTACTTTTTGATTGATCTCGTTTGACTCATTGCGGATTTTGGCTCAAGTCCTCAGAAGCAAATGTAGAAATGTTCAGGGGGGGGGGGGGGGGGTAAGGGGTTTAGCGTAAAAAAAGCAACATTTTTTGTGATTTTTTTTTATAAATATGGATCTAGCAAATTTATTCAAACCTTTTGTACATTATTAAGTATAGTTTCAACAACATTGTTAAATTTTTTCATGCGAAGATTTTTATGCGAAGATATTTTAAATTCTGCAAGTTTTAAAGGCGAAAAAAAATGATTTTTTTTAATATTTTGACTGAAATCACATTTTTCAGTAAAAAATATGTCCAATCACCTTGAATTCCACTTGACATAAAATGATATGATACTTACGAATCATACTCATCATTTTTACATTCTCTATGATGGAATTATAAGAATAAAGGTCAAAAAAATTTAACTTTCTTTGAATAAAGGGTTTTTTTTTCTTCCTCTTACTAAATGAATATCTAAGTGTTTTTATCATTGAATACCAGTAATTTGTGAAATCAAAATTTTATTATTTATTTGTCGAAATAAGCGTTCATTAGATTTCGAGTGGATACTATTTTCTTCAACGATTTATAACTCTTTCAATTATCACTATTTTTATCATACCATTAAGGCATTCGTGGTAGGCTAATCTAAATAAAATGTTCAAAAGAGCATATATTGAAGAATTGAAATCATAGCGATCTTGTTTTATATTGTTTTTATACATTCCTGACTTTCAATGCAATATCTTAAGATTTTCCGACTCTTTATGAAATACTTTTCAAAATGAATTATTTACAAATTTCAAATCATGTATTGCAAGATTTTAAGATTAAACAAAAATTCTAAATGAACTGTTAAAAATGAAATGATTTGAAATGAAACAAACAAAAAATTGTATTGTTACTCATTGAATTCAATCAAAATTGAACTATCTGAAAAAGATGAGTCAGTGATTAAATTATTTTTCGAATCTTCAGTGGTTACAAATTTATAGTCTTTAATTTGCATTTTTAAAGCTGAATTTTTAATTTCCCCCCTACGCAAGTTTTAATTTTGCAATTCAATTTGAAATTATTGAATTTTGGAAAGTATCAATAAACAATTTGAAAATTGTTAATATTCAAACTTCCAAATTTCCCCAAAATAATTGAAATTTTGAAGGGTTCAAGTATCAACAAGTTTAAATATTACAATTCCTGGTAATTGAACATTTTTTTATTTCCTACTTAAGTTCTGACTCATTTAGTTTTCAGCGCGCCAAAGTAGAAATTTTTTCAATTTTAATGTTTCCCTTTTTAAATTACTTCATTTTTAAGGCTTTCCAGAATGAATCAACTTCAAAGGTTTATAATTGAAAATGCTTCCATTTTTAATGACAAAAATGACAGTGAAGTTATTTCTTGATCACAGAAGCCTAATGAATGAAAAGTATTGATAAGTACTGGCTCTTATACTTTTTTCGCGAATGAGTATTGACAATCCAATACTTTTTCGCGAAAAAAGTACTGGATCTTAAACTTCCCAATACTTCTTTTTTGTAAGGAAAGGATTTATCTAATCAATTTTAATATCGAAATATAATTACTTTTTGAAAAAAATTTAAACTCTTAATATTAATTTCTTCTGAATTATGGGTTTTTGAATTGTTCATATTTTCAATGTTAGAAAATAAACATCCAGGGTCGGCAACGCGCACATCGCGAGAGTGCATTTACTGCTAGTTGTATATATTGTACACTGTAAATAATTAAAATGTGTCCTTTCAAAAAATCTATATTGTTACAATTCAGAATATGTATTGGTAATGAAACATACGTATTTTCATTCTCTTGTTATTACAATTTAAAAAAACAGCCGAAAGCAATTTTGTAGGACATTTAAAAACTGATAATTTTTTCTCTCGTCTATTTATTTATCTTGCGTGATTTCGTGGGTTAGTTGAATTATTTATTTTCCCAGTTTTATTTTTTATGTCTCAAATCATAAATATTGGTAGTACAAGACTGGCTAACGAACTTGACCTGTACTTTCGGACCACAAACTAGTGTGCAAAAGGAAATTCAGATAAGAGAATTCCTTCAAAAGTTATCCCGTCGTCAGATTACAGACAGACAGACAGCCAGACAGACATACCAGCAGACATACAGAAAAACATCATCGTGAAAACTTTTTTTCTTGCTGAGGAAGTCTCAGAACGTCAAGAATCGAAAAAAAAACTGGATAGGTCCAAAATCACATGAATCTAAGACATTATATCTAAATGATGAGAATGTAAATATTCTTAATTATACACTCGAAAACTACACTCAACAAAAATGTACTTTTTTCTGCATTTTGACAATTTGCAGTGCTTCATGAAGACATTGAATATACATTTATTTGATTCTGAAAATAATATTTGCATGCTTATTAAACTTGAAAGGTTTTCTAGGAATCAGCAGCAAGTCATAGAATAAATAATTGGATCATGTCGAACAGATAAGATATAAGTATCGTACTGAATTGCTGATTATAAATAGGAAATATGAAAATCTAACTAATCAAATAGTTACTAATTGTATGAAAGAATCAATTTTTATTTCTTAGCTTTCACAAGATTGGAGATAACAAATCTCGTCTGAGTGAAGCCCATATACAAGAATGAGAATTCTGTTCTAGAATAATCGATATTTGCTTCAACTGATTCCTTAGAGAGCGATATTCTTAGGAAGGGAAAATAACGATGCAATTACGGCTGGAAAAATTTGCGAAATACTAACATTTTTAAAGATTACTGTTTTCTGTCATGTGCTGTAATTTTATCGTTAATTAAGTATTTATTCTCAATATACATAAAATAAATCTATCCACGAGATATACAAAAAAAAGTTTTTACAGAATATGAAATTAAAAAATGAAACCATAAAAAATGTGTCGTTTGGATCTAGTGTTATTTCCAATAACTATATGGCAACATTTACGTAAGATATGAAAAGTCCAGCCGTAATGATATTGTCGTAAATTAGATGTTTTGCAAATCGCAAAGAAAGTATGAAAAGGCTGCCAAATTAATTCATAGTATTGCAATTTTTCGAAATTCTTAAGGACAAATTTTGCAGAAATAAGGTAAGTCGAAGCGTAGTTTCTTGTTTACTCGTAAAAAATATGACTGAAAAAAATTAAACATTCGGAAAAATGAGACGAAATATAGAATGAACTACCAGAAAAAAGTTGCTCAGCCAAACAGAAACTACAGATTTTTTACTCATAATTTTTTGTTAGGGCGCGTAGTGTATGTTTGATCATGAAAAATATCATTAAAAATAAAAATAAAATTTCTGGAGTAATGACACAAGGTTGGAAAAAAATTGAAAGTGAAAATTTATTCACCTGAAAAAGATCTACAAATTTGTTCTAACCATTCGTTGACAAGACGCGCAGTTTTTGTTTCGATCGCAAAAAACATTAAGAATAAGCCAGTTGAATTTTTTCAAAATCTCACACAACGGATGTCGAAAAAAAATTAAGGGATAAAATTTGTTAGCTCAAAAAAGATCTACAAGTTCTTTTCAAATTTTTCTCATGAATACACATTAAAAATAATAAAATTCAACTTTTTGGGAAAATGACACAAGGTACAATAAAATTTTTCTTGAAACAATTTTTGGCTTAAATTATATCTACAAATTTTCTTGAACCATTTCACGGTAGGATGCGTCTTTTTGTTGAAATCATAATAAATAAGATTTAAAATATAGAAATTAGGTAAATTTATGGAAAAGTGACGCAAGATGCAGGAAAGTTTTAATACAAAAATTGTTTTTTCTCTTCGTTAATAATTTAGGACAAAGTAGAATTCAATAAGACTCAAACGCATGATAGAAATATGTTCGTTAAAGCTGGAGGAGATTTAACAAAAGAGAATTCACAATCACCCAATAACAGTTGTCGCTGCTTTGACCTTTAATTTTGGAAGGTCTGTGCACAAATGTGGAAAGAATACAAACACCGAGCGTGTAGCGCAAAATAAATACATTATGTAGCGCGAAACGTGGGATAAATATATTCTTTATTATTCAGAAATAAGAATGAAAATTTCTTTCTTTCAAGCTAGGCTTTCAATCATTATTTTCCATAATCGTATGTTGTTACTATACGGGAGGCGCAATAGAGGTCTCGCATCGATGTCTCTCTTTGCACACACAAGTTTTACAGTTACGTTGGCATTGGTAAAGACGCTTCTGTAAAAATTATTGATCCATATGTAAGTAAACGCAGCCAAGGATATATGGAGTTCAACGGTCTTCCGAAAAAGAATCTAAAGTTGAAAACCTTAGTTTCCATGGGGCACATGTACAATTAGTTATGGAAAATTACTATAAGTACCAAAAAATGGGGCCCCATTTCTAGGGCAGCGTCAAGAATTAATTAATTTTTGTTCAAGTTCGCCACATAGAGTATCCACTGACCCGACCGTGCGAGAAAAACAATTAGGACAAGTAGGCCTTAATAAATAGAACATAAAAATTAAAATTTGAATTGGTCATTTTCTAATCAATTGTCCTCAAAAATAAATGTTGAGTTCTTGTACAAATCCTAACCAGTAAACTAAATTTCGTTTACAACCCTGACAATCTACATTTTTTGTAATTGTTCATTATAAGCAGATTGAAATTAGAATTTATTTGATTTTATCTCAGTGAAAATTCAGATCCAGGAAACATATGCAAGCGGTTCTGTAATAATGAGCGGATAAAACAGATGAACAGTGGCGAATTTAGATCTACAAATATAGCTAGGATTTATTTTTTGTTTTTTCACATTTATTATAATATAGAATCAGATATTTAAGAGTGATGATAAATAATTAATTAGCACTGTATCTGTCAGTCACTGACGTCACAGCAAGCAAAATATTTTAAAAAAAATCAATTATATTCTCTTGAATGACAAGGGTATGAAAATATGATATTATGATAGTTGAAAATTACGAATATTTTCCTAATTCCGTAATTACTGATTGTGCGTTGAACTTGATTTTTGTTTGTTGGCCTTCACGAGATTTGAGATAACAAAACTCGTCTGCGTCTATCCCGTATTTGAAAAAGAAACTCCTTATCAAGAATGTTTAATATTTGTTTTAAACGATCTTTCATGATGCAATGTTCCTTATAAGAAAAAAAACCATGTGCTCATGATTCTGATGAAATCGACGAAATATTCCGATTTTATAGTATAATTTTTTGTTCAAGCTATAATTTGAACGTCTTAATGAAGCAATTATGTAGCAAATCATTATTCCATTTGCAGTGTCTACGAATTTAGAAATTTAAAAAACATATATTTTAAATGCAGTATTTCCCGAACGAGTAGTATCTTGCATAGTTCACGAGGAAATGTAAAAAATTATATTGAAAAAAATTTCTCAGCCTCAAAAATGGCCTAATTCGCATGAAGCTGACAGGGTAGAGTTTTCATCAAAATCTTTTTCTCACGTTTTGAAAATTTGATAAAGAAAATAAAGTTTTTCCTGAAAAGCCCCAACTTGTTTTGTTCTCATGATTATACTTACAGTTTCTGCTGATATAAAAAAATCTATTTCTTATAAACAACTTGTAATATTATTTTTATTACAAGACAGATTATTTGATCTAGATTTTTCTAATGGAGAGGATGGGCTGTAACAATAAAAAATTTAGTTTATAAATACAATTCGACCAAATGTAACTGTTCCTGATGAGGAGAGCAAATAGACTCTCGAATCGTCTTAACTTGTCTAAAGTATGTCATTTTTCATCAATAAGATTATTATAATTCATCATTATCTCAAACAGAAAACACCAAAATCATATCAAGAACATCGATTGCAATAAGAACATAACAATTTTTGTAGCCGAATTCTTTTTAATGTAGCTTTTTATTATATTCTTTCGCAAATTATGTAATGTATCATCACAAAAGATCACAAGGTATTTTTTATAGAACTTTTCTAGACATCTAAACTTTTATTCATCCTTCTTTCGAACCTATAGTTGTTTCTCCCAGAAATGTAAAAATTATAATTTTCGAAAATAATTGTTCAAAATGTGAAGCAGTAGTTTACCGAAAACGAAGCTCGAGAGACGTTTCTTACATTATTTTTTAGAGAATGAATTCAAAAGTTATGTTCAAAAAAGGGGTTAGCCACCATTGTAGTCTGGTGTAATGTTTGAATATATTTTTTAAATTCTTCATTACTGTGCAATTATCGAATTATCAGTGTAGTTGCATAAGATTGCAACAATACGTCTTTGAATACTGTATAAAATTCTAAAGATATACTTCACTGCGTATAATAAAATATTGTTAAAATGTATAAAAAACCTTATCGCAACAACTTTGGGACCTTGACACATCACACTTCCGTTTCCACAACCAATCAGCAATGTCTCAGTTTCCTATAAAAGATGGGAAAAGCATACTTAGGGAATATTAAAAAAAATGCCACAACTTAAAAAAAATTATACTCAAAATAATTGTTTGTTCTATTAAAAAAGTAAAGAACTCAATGTAAATGTAATGCCAAAAACCAGATTCATGAAAGAAATAGTTTCTCTATGACTTGAATAATCAAAATAATATTACTAGGATTAATAATATCGATAATATTACTTAATAATATCACTATTGATGTATGTATATGTATACCATTAAGACATTTCCCTTTAAGGGTAGGCGTGACACTATAATATAATAAAATATAATGATAATAATATGAAACATAATATACTACTTAATAATATTACTAAGGATGACATTGCAAATGAAAAACATTATTTCAAATAAGATATTTCTAGGACTTGAAAAACAACATTCATATTAACAAAGTTGGTAAAAAATGCTTGAATTATATTAATTGATAGCTTATCTTTTGGTAAAAAATATTCTCTACTACTCTAGTGTTCCCAATTTCGAAAATAAATTTTCCTATGGCAGAAAACGTTACGAAAGTTTTTTTAAGAGGAAGAATTTTTTAAAGAAATGAATATATTTGAAGATTATTGACTCATTCCAATGCATGCATTTTCTATCAAAGATTTGAATTTTCAACTAAAAGAAATCAATTTTTAACCAAATAGTTCATTTTTCAAGGAAAATACGTACATTTTTAACTGCAAAATATTAGTCGATTTGTCAGTCAAAAAATAAATTTTCAACCAAAAAATTTAAAAAAATTTCAATATAGTACAATTTTGAACAGCTCAATTAGAAAAAAGACGAAATTTCTACCAGGAGGGATGGATTATTGAACAAAAAAGACCAATTTTCAACAAAAGAGTGGAATATTCAACTAACAAAAGGTTTTGTGTAAACAAAAATCCATCCTAATTATTTATTCTACAAGCCGAAAAGGCGAATTTTCGACAAAACGCTTCAATTCTCTAACCGCAAGTACGTATTCTAAGAAAGGGATTATTTTCAACAAAATAGTTGAATTTTCTATCATGAAAGTTAAATTTCAAACCCGTAAAGACGTATTATAACAGAACAGTCAGAGTTTGAACAAACAAAGTATAAGGTCTATTAAGAAAAAACAAAAATTATGAATCTTCAACTAGAACAGTTATATTTTCAGATGAAAAAAATAATTATCAACCAAAAAAAGAAAATGAATATTAAACTCTTGAAATTCATAATGTTTCTTTCTAAAAGAGTTTTTGTATATTTATCTAGTTCAGACTCCTACTTCTCAAATATACGCAACTAGGGCCAGCAAGGAATTTTTTGGAACATTTTAAATTTCAGAGTGAAAGAAAAATTCCAATATTTCAATATTGGGCTATGAATATCTATGGCTCTGGAAATTATTTTTTTGCTTTAAAAAAGTGTTTCACAATCAGACTAAAAATACCTAATTGTTGTGAAGAGACAATAATTGATAAGACAAAAAGAGCGAAGTTTGATTTTAATAACTTTATTGTATAGGTATTCATTCGTCTAGAATTGCATTCTTCCCAAAAGTCGCTTCTTCGAAAAAATACCGGAACAATACTGGATTGTCGATGAAGCATACCAAAATGCCTAGCTTACTGCTGGATCACTGTTAGGGCCAATTTTTTTACTCAAATCGGCAGTGTACTGATATCACTTTGGAGCCTAGTATGCATAGTCTGCCGAAACCATCTTTTCACTCTTGCCAGGCGGCCCCTCGCGTATACCGCCCTTGCAGTTATCGCAACATGTAGGAGTTATTCACAGAGCATGAATCCTATCGATGCTGTGGGCGTAGTCCTTATTGTTTCGGTCAAGCTCATGAACGCTAGCGTTGGTAATCGTCGCAGCCTGTCCTGCATCTTTTTAAGTTCCACCCGTAACCACTGGACCACGGCCGCATATGCAAGCCTTGTTTTAAGCACACCAGCCTTGAACCATGCAAGCATTTCAGGTCCTGGAAACCACGTCAACCCAAAGGGTCCCCTGTACATCCAAAAAGTCATGACAAACTTCATGCATTGGGTCTTCAGGTGCTTCGCCCAGATCAGTTTGCTATCTACGATTACTTCCAGATATTTAAGCGAATCTGAAAACGTCAACCCCCCATCACAACATGAGAAGTGTCAAATTTCGGTACTTTGTAATTTCTAATGAGAATTACCAGGCTGGTCTTTTCTGGATTGGCCGAGAGCCCTGAGCTATCGCACCAGAGATCTATAATGTGCAGCACCGACCTTGTAAGACAAATTTACGTTTCCAAATGAGCCCCCTGACTAGGATCACAAAGTCATCCGCATAGCCCTGAGTATAGTACCTCTCTTTATATAGCCTACAAAGGAGGCCGTCCACTACAGTACACCACAGGAGGGGCAACAGGACACACCCCTGTGGAGTTTCGAGTCTCCTCCGGCATAGCTTCCTATCCAGCTTACTAGCTGGTTTAGCACACTGCACCTCGAAGCCTCTCGACAGATGATTTATGGAGGATTATTGCTGTACGCACCCTCTTTATTCAAGCAACTGTCCAGAGTATACCTCTTCTATTCCAGCTGCTGTTCCAATTGTGCTACGACAGCATGGAGTGCAGCTTCTACCGAGCAGCTTGCCAGAGAAACATGCTGCCCTCTCTGCAGAGAGGATGCTAAAAGCATCTCTTTCCTAATATATCTTTCGACCAGCTTCTCCAACGTCTTTAGGATAGGAGACGTTACGCTGATTGGCCAAAAAACTATTGCAGCAGTGTAAGCCTCCTTCCAAGGTTTGGGAATGAAGACCACTCTGCCATCCTTTCATGCCGACGGCACGTGTTTTAGGGCAATGCTCGCCCTAAGGGCCCGTGCATACTCGAACGCAAAGCGAACGCGTAGCTGCGTTCCAGTATGCTAACAAGAGATGAAGCTATGCTCGATCCTATGTTAGCGCATGGAACGCAGCTACGCGTTTTCTTTTGCGTTCGAGTATAACTGGGCCCTGAATGATTTTATTGGTGAAGGGACAACGAAATCCACGCCTTTTGAAGTGATGGATGACTGCCATCCGCCCTAGTGTTTAAATGGACAGGAGAACCCTATGGCCCATTCCACGTCTTCGTAATCAAGGACCTTGACGGCAAAATTCCAATTGGCCCATTCGATCTTCTAGCCACAGCCTTTCATCTCTTCTCTGGTTCGGATTCGCTGAAAACCCGGGAAGTGTACTTCCATCAGGTGGATTCAGCGTTGCTTCTTCGCAGAATCTTTTTTAATCCTCCTGGCTTAAAGATTTCCCAGTCTGAAGTATTCCACCATTCTGCTTCTTTCCTGGGCTAAATTGTTCTGTAGGCTAATTGTTCTCATCAATGCTAACAGAGCTTGTGGGAAATTTCACAAGCCTCACTTTAAGTTACTCCCCATGTGAGTCACAAAGTGTATTTCCTGCGTTTCTGACCTTCGAAACCGCCGGTTTTCCTAGGGTTACCTAAAGTAAAATATATTTGTGGTCCGAGAGGAACTTCTCATCAAAGACTCAGCAGACCACTTCCTTGCTCCTCAGTTCATCCGAGCGTAGGGTAAAACCGAGAACCGCACTTCTGTTTTCAATCTGGAACGTGAGAGTATCACCCCGATTCAGAATCTCAACCTCAGTGCCTGCTAGGTATTGGGTTTAATCTCTTTCAATGTCATTGATTTTTGTGCATCTTCACACTTCTGGCAGTGTCGAAGGAAGGCGGGAGTCCGTCATCATCGCCCGGGAGATCAGCCGAGGTAATAAACACCTCTATTATCACGCCGCTTCTGCTCCTGAGTCTGACCTTAATAACGGCTAGATCCCCGAAGCAGAACTTAGTCATCAAGATTGCAGCCACATCCATCACGCCTACACATGCCCTTGGCGTTTTTTCGCAGAGCCCCTTATATATGATGCCATACTCTGACAAGCCACTTATCCTTTCCCTGTATACCCAAGGTTCTTGAGTTAGGGCAAGCCCTGTCCGCACCACTTACATGCGTCTAGCTAGAGCCGCCAAAGTGCCTCTGCTGTGGTGCAATTTAATCTGCATCATGAAGATTCCCGTCTCAGTCATTGAAAGGCTAATTTGAGGCACCTGCGGACGCTTCTGGTCTACCTACGTATTACAGTTGGGTCAGGCGGCAGGTAACCATACCCGACCCTAGATAGGGTCAGTAATACAAAGCCGCAAGGGCTCTGGATTACTCCTTCGGCCTGAATTCCTGCCTGTTGGAATAAACCTTCCACGAATCAGTTCGTGGAGTCGGGTTCTAGAAGCTCAGATGCCTCAGAACGGTCGCTCGATTTTCAAATCAATACGGTCGCTTCGCGATACCTTTGCAGATACTCCGTCCCCTTAACCTCTAGGTTTTGTTCTTTCTTAATCATAAACTTTGGAATTTCTTCTGTTATCCGCTCTCGTGACCAGATATCTTCGGCCTCCACTACGATGGCCCCCGACCTAGCTGGGTTACGCCTCAATCTCTAGAGATTTCTGTCCTCAGCCTGTTCAAATCCTCGAAAGTGAGACAGGTTTCAAGATAACCCGATGCAACGACAACTCTCACCAGGGCGTTGTTAGACCTCTGCGCGAAAGTGAGGCACTGTGCTTCCAGGCCTTCTGTCGTTTCAGCTCTTAATTTTGGAGAATTTCTGGAGTCCTTCTTTCTTTTGCCTATAGAAAAAGCCTAACTTGCAGGGAACGGGTTCACATACTATGGGATTCGACCTGGTATCCCAAAGTCTCCGTTAAGACACCTCCTCTGTGACCCCGACTTGTCCACCTCTACTGAGGGGGGCAGGCTGAAGTGTTCAAGGATTTCTTCACCCTGATGCCATTTAGCCCTTGACATGGCGATCAGATCTTAGCTTGGGAGCATGAAAAATCGCGCCCTTGATATTCCAGGAGGCTTTGCTATTGCCCCCTGGAAGGATCGCTCCTTAGTTTAGGTTTCACTGACTAGAGTCCGTTAGTTCCCCAGAGTAGCTACAACTCACGACGCGGCCTCTGTGGTTCACCTATTCTAGATCAATAGTTCGATGCAATGTTTCTAAACTGGAAATAGTCCACGTCAGTTCTATAATTTGAGAATATGATCTTCTTATTGCTTCAATGAAGTTGAGAATGTTACAGCATCGCATTATTTTACAAAACTTCTCTATTAGTTATGTCTTACACTTTTAATGTCTTTTTTAACTCTTATATACAGATCTGAGTGAAATTCATTCTTATGAAGCAGTTAGCAATATGTAATATGCTGCTTTCCACTATTAAATTAGAAAGTATATTCTTCAGTCGGAATAATAATAACTGAAATATACTTTATTTTGCATTCAACTTTATACTTATTTATTTGAATTACGCATTTATTTGAATTTTTGGAATATTCAACTCACTGCCATTTGTGCATAGACTGAATAATATTACGTTAATCCTAAAGAGTATATATCAAGCTCAGAGAAGCAACGATAATGAAATAAGGGAAGACTTGTCAACTCTCGCTTAGGCGATTGTGACGAGACTTCTTTTTTCAATTTCTGTTACTTGATTATAAATATATTTTAAAATGTTCATAAACAAAGGCCATTCCGAAGGATTGAATTATTCTGTCCTAACCTGTAATATCATACATTCAATTGATTAACCATTTGTGCAATAAATTATTACTTTTGCTAACTCACAGGTTTATTTACAAAAAAATTATACATAAAATAATTGTATTTTCAAAATTAATACAGTTTTTATTCAGAATTTGAAGGTGAGAAGTATAACCATCGAGAATTGCGCAGTTACGCCTAGAATTATTTCCTAACAACGGCAACATTTACCTAAGATATGAAAAATCGTCAATAAAAAGGCGTTGTAAATTCAGAGTTTTTGTAGATATATATAAAAGTATAAAAAGGCTAACATTGTATGTTATCGTAGTTCTTCGAGAACGTTTTATAAATTTAAGGTAGGTACAATTAGCCTCAGTTGTATTAAGATCAGTTTCACTATAAAACTCAAGATTTTCATATTTCATAATTTCGTATGGTATTCCTTCACTGAAATTATTTATTAATTTAAAAATTTAGTTTAAACTTCGATGCATAAGTTTTTCAGGCGAACAAAGGCATTTGCTAGAGCTGAATAGATTATTCAACTGAAAAAAATTATTCTAAAAGTTTGCAGCACTTCTATTCTAATACTGATAATTTTGAATAAAAACTATAGTGTTCTGCTTTGAAAATCACTCTTTAGACAATTTCTTACTTCAAGAATGGATGGGAAAAGTTGAGATTCAGAATTCGCGGTTTTTCAACTAGAGAATTTTATAGTTTGAAAATATTAGAATGTAATTAATATTTCCAAAAATTGATGAAACTTGTATTATTTGAACTGGATCGTTTTTTTAAAGGACAAAGGCTATCAAATTATCATATTTCTATTGCTTCAGAACTGTCTGCCTAAAAATGATGATGGACCATCTCTTTCTTACCGTAGTGAACATAAGCAATGCTAAATAATCTGTAAAAATAATGAAGTATGAAAAGAAATAACCATGTGAGGAATACTAATCATCTAATCATCTTCCTCTTCATGTACAATGTTTACAGATTTTATAACATTGCGATTTGATATTTTGTAGATGCATGAGTTCATTTTTATTCTTGGCATATGCTCAGCTTGTGCTTTAGGAAGTAAGTTACCAGAACCTGCTGAAGTACCTACTGAAGAGTGTAGCAGTAAGTGATATATCACACTGTATAAATTACATCCAGAAAATACACTTTTATGAAAAATAGTCAATGTGTGTCGTCGTCCAGAATTTGGGATCAGTAAACAAATATTTTTCAAAAGTTCGGATAGTCCCAAAATTTCGAGACGATAAGTCTATCCTTTTTCCAGCTCTGCCAATTATTCGGGACTACTAGACGCAGACACAAATATTGCTTTTTTCCAAGCTGAATCTTTCGTGATCATTTTCCAGAAATCATAGGTTGCTTCTATACAATAAACTTGCCAGATGATGGTCCAAGACCCGCGTTACTAATAAAGGACATCGATTCTTCTCTTTGCACTCATATGTATTACAATTTTGCTAAGATTAGTGCAAACGCTTCTGTTGAAAGTGGTGATCCTTATGTAGATATAGGGAATGGAGGTTTTAAAGAATTTAACGATCTTCGGAAAAAGAACCCAAATTTGAAAACCATGGCTACAATGACTGGTTTCGTCGATGAATCTACGAAAAATGTTAACAATAAGTAAGTTTTATATTTGCAATCACAATGAAAAACAGAATTTTAGGTCATTGGGATTGATAAAACATTATCTAAACGTCACAGAAGATGAAAAAATTATATATTTAATAAGGAAAGGGCTCACTTAGTCTATGGAAATTCCGGAGATATTTGCTTCTATTTGTACGAGGGTGAAAAATATCTATCGATTGTGGGTTTCCAATGGAAAATCGGACTTTACTATGTGTTCTATTCGCTCACATCCGACTTATGAAAACAAAATACTGGTCTTCTTTTGGGACAGATACTGACCCAAACGTGATATGCAGCATTTGTTAGCCCAAACACACTCAACTTTATTTTTTGAATAAAAAAAAATGCAATGAACTTCAATCGTCAAGGGTTCAAAGTATGGCATAAAAAATAAGAAGCAGTATAAGTTGGTCCAGTTTTTTTTTTTTAAAGAATGTAACACGTGCTATAAATGCAATTGCTAACTTCGAATTAATTCCTCTCAAGTAGTGATTTTCCGAAATTTTGACATCAAAAATGTACCGGTATCTTGTTTGTAACCTGAAGAATTCGCTCTGCCTCTCGGGTTTTAGAAATTTATGTGACGAGATTTCCCTGTACGTCACTAAATACGAACAAATTGGGCCCTTTTCTTATTGAACATCTAATATTAATTAATTCCTTTCTAAATTTCACCTTATAGATTATTCACTGATCCGAATCTGCGGGAAAAACTTGTTAATAATGTTGTCAAATACGTTAAAAAATACGGATTCAATGGTATGGACATCGACTATTCAGATCTACCTCAACGTGGTGGACGTCCTTCTGATAAGGAAAATTTTGTATCACTCTTGAAGATACTCAGAGAAAGATTCGATAAAGAACGTCTTATTTTATCTGTAACAGTCGATCCCAATGAAGCGACTGCTGAAATCTTATATGATATTAAAGGAATATCCAGATTTGTGAACTTTATAAATTTAATGACTTTCGATTTTCACGGAAATTCTGATACGGATAAGAAAGTTGGTGTTGGTCATAGTAGTCCAATGTATTATTCACCGAAGGAAAATGCGGAGGAACGCAAGCGAAACATTGTGAGCTATTTTATTGGTAGACCAAATTTTTAAATTATACAAGTCAATGTATACAATTCTAAGGTTATAAACTAATCGGGAGATTCATTTCTTAGATAGTAGTTCAATTTTTATTATTGTCTCATATTTAACTCTTAGATGTGAGATTCTTTTAAAGACTAAGTTGTTTGATTGGAAATATGTTGTACATTGAGATTCAAATGAATATTATTTTCATATTTGACAAATGTAGAATTGCTCAGTTTCTCCCGTTTCCTCATTAAAAATTATGAGAGTGTTGTTTTTCTAATCGTTTAAGTTTGATAGTTTGCCCTAAATTTTTAATATAAAAAGCTTCATTAGACGCTATTATTTTCAATATTTCTCAGTTCTCAAAGACTCATAGTTTAATTTCATTGAATTATAATAAACACTCCAAACAAAGTCATTCATTCTTGAAAGTTGTCAATTCAAAAATTCACAATATACCTACAAGTAAAATTATTCTTTAATTTCAAAAGCAGAAATATATTTCCTTGAAAGTTAAGTGATGATTTCCTTATTAATTCTCTTCATAGGATTATGTTGTGAGATATTGGATTTCCCGAGGAGCTCCACCAAACAAGTTGATACTGGGAACTTCTTTTAATGGATTATCTTTTACTTTGGCTAACCCAAAACAATTTGGTAGAGGCGCACCATTCACTAAGGAAGGAGAATATGGTGAGATTATGGGATTTTTTAAAGTGTGTAACTTGATAAAAGAATGGAAGTATTTTTACGACCCAGAGCAGCAGGTACCGTATATTTACAAGGGAAACCAAATTATAGCCTATGATGATGTTAGGTGAGCATTCAAATACATTTTTTTTAAATGTATATTTCATTGATGATGAAAACACTTAATTTCAATATTTATTTTCAGTTCAATCAAATTGAAGGCTAATTATGCTATGGATATGCATCTTGGAGGTGCCATGGTGTATAGCATAGGTGATGATGATTTCGGTGGAGATTGTGGAGAGAAATTTCCACTTCTAAAGACTTTAAACAGAGGCCTTAGAAACAAATGTTGAATTCTTGTATGAATCCCAGTCGGAAAAATAAAGAATTTATTACATTTCTAGTAATCCACATTTTTCTAAACCCTTTATTTCAAGCCCATTGAAATTTTGTTTTCAAATCAGCATTCAGTCGATTTCATTAGAGTGAAAATTTAGTTCCTGGAATAAGCTGTAATCATGTCTGTCAAACGATAATCGGATACAAAAGAAAGTGGCGTTCTGTGATCTAAAAATTATGCTACAATTTTCCTCATCTTCGAAAGTTCATTCCAAGGTTTCAAAGGAGGAGATTCTCTAAATTACGAATTAAACTAGATTCGAGCAAAAGATTTTAATAATTTGAATTTTTCTCTCTTTGGAAAAAGCTCGATACCTTATTTTGGTTTTCAAAATAAGATGCTTCCAAATCGCAAAAGAATAGTACTGTGAAATGAAAAATAGAATTTAAGATCTTTCAGACTAAACATTTTTGAGGCTAACGTCGTTCGATTTATAATGATATTCGTATTATCCACTTTTCTGAACTCGGGAAACAAGCTTACAAATACGCTGAAACTTTTGTTCATGTTGTTCTATTCCTAACATCTCTTGTTCGATTTGAAAATTTTAAATACGCTTCTCTTGTGAACATCTTACGGAATCAGTGTGACAAGTTTGTCGCCTAAGGTAACGTGATCTTGCTGAAAATTTTTCATAGCGGATGAATTAGAAAAAAGCTGGGGTAAACTGTATTCGAAACAAATTGTGTTATCAGCTCTGTGTTATCGGGAAGTGTTATGAGATCGAAATCATAAAAGTGATGAAAATTAAACGTGATATGTTTTCGAAATGCGACAACGAGTTAAATAATAAAACATTCTTAATTAGGTCGAACTAAGACATGAAAATCGTACGCTAATAGAAGCTACGAGTTGGGAATATTGATTTAATTTCGTAATAGTCATTTGTGTACTATAACCTAATTTCTAGTTTTCAGCCTTAAAATATAATAAATAAAAATAAATGAAAGAAAATGAATAGAATGTCTCGTATGTGTGAGACCAGTATTGAAAGAGTGGAATTCTGCTTGAAAAAATAATTAATATCTGTTTTAAATAATTCTTTGTAACGCGATGATAATCGTCCAAATTTTGTATTTATTCTGCGGTTTGAAAGAAGTTACCGTTCATATAATTTCTTGCTTTAATAAAGAAGGAAAAAGATTGGCATTCAGAATTTACATTTTTGACCACAGAATTTGATACATTCAGATTTTTAATGTATGAACATAGTTACCAGAAATTAATGAAACTACTATTGATTGAACTGGATCGTATTTTATACTGATAAGGGCATCAGATTTTCAAATTTTTATTTATACAAAATGTAAAAATAGACCCCATTTCTAATGCAACGTCAAATATTAAATTTTTTTGTTAGGGTTCACCTCACAGATGACCTGACCCTGCTAGAAAAACTTGTATACAAAATTATCAACTTTGTGAAAAAAATATTAATTTAGTAGAATAGATATGGATTTGTCAGATACTCCTTAACTTGGTGGAAATCTTTCTGATAACGAAAATTAAGTTTGATTCTTGGAGGCACTAAGAGAAAAATTCGATAGAGAAGGACTCATTTTATTTGCAGCAGTCGATTCTCATGAACCGACTGCTTAAAGATTATATAATATTAAAGGAATATCCACATACGTAAACGTCAGCAATGAAAGAGACTTGATGCAGCAAAAATCAATTGTCAGTTTTTTTCACCAATCGATAGTTTTTCATTTGCTCTTTCATAATAGAAAACTGTTATCTCTGTATCTGAAAAATTCGTATTGTTATTTAACTGTGTAAATTCCTTTTCTTCGCGAAAGCTCACATTATATGTTTGAGTTTACAGACCGGCGAGGATCCCCAAAAAGGGCACACCTGTCTCTTAAGCCATTTTCACGGAACCTCTGATGCCGATAAGAAGGTTGGCCATACTTCTCCAATGTATCATTCATCAAAGGACAATGCGTAAGCCCTGAAGAAGAATATTTTTCATTACTTTTGTTGATATACAAAATTGTAGAATTATAGATACGTGGGCCGTAAAAATAGGACACATAAGATAAAATTTGAATTGGTGGTTTTCTAATCAATTCTGTTCTTAGGATTATTTTGTGAAATACTGGATTTCGCGAACAGCTCCATGATAGAGGTACACTATTTTCTAATGCAGGAGCATACCAGTGAGAAGGTACTCTGGAATATTACAACATATGTCCAATGGTAAAAAAAAACCTCAAGGGAAGCGTTTCTGCGCTAAAGAACAGTGAGTACCATATCTATACTATGACAATCGAATTATTGCCTATGGTGATCTTTAGTGAGATTTGAAATAAAATTGTTTTCAAATCTCTGTCTTAATATAGATGAACATAGTAAATTTTAATATTTGTTCTCAGATCCATTAAAACAAAGGCTGTTTATGCTAAGAAGATGAAACTTGGCAGGGCCATGATTTGATTTGCAGGTCAAGAGAATTTCAGTTAAGTATGTGGAGAAGAGCTCTCACTTCTGAAGACATTGAACAGAGTCCTCAGAAATAAAAGTTTAATTTTCCTATGAATCTCAGTTGGAAAAATAAAGAATTCATTACATCTCTGACAATCCAAATTTCTTTGAATTTTAAATTATAAGCAGTTTGAAATTATCATTTCTTTGATTTTGTCTTAGACAAAATTTAGATCCTGGAATTAGATGTAAGCTGTTTTGTAATAATAAGCAGATGAAAGCAAATCAACAGTGGCTAATTTAGATCTAAAAATATTATCACAATTTGTATTGTTTTTCGACTCTTATTTCAATATTGAGATCAGCTTTACAAGAGTGATAATAACTAATAATTTAAGATCGTATTCGTCAGTCATTGACGTCACAGCAAGTACAATAATAAGAAAATTGAATTATGTCCTGTTGAATGACAAAGATAACCTAATTTCGTAATTACTGATTGTGTGTTGAACTTGTTTTTTGTTTTTCAGCCTTCACAAGATTTAAGGTAACGAATCTCGTCTGTTCGTAGCCTGTATTTGAAAAAGAGACTTGTTATCCTGTAATGTTTGATATTTGTTCTCAACTGTTCTCCATGATGCAATATTCTTAATAAGGGAAAAATCAATGTCATTATGATTCTCATAAAAATTGCGAAATATTAATATTATTAAGTATTATTTTCTTTTGTCATACGCTGTAATTAAAACGTTTAATTAAAGAATTCATGCAATAAATTATTATCCTAATGGTAGAGTTCACGAGTAGAGAAATTTGAAGAGAAAAAATTAAAAATGCACTATTTTCTGAACAAGCGTAGATATTCAAGATATTCTCGAATCTGAATTTACTTTAAAACCCCACTTTCATTCTCTGTCATGAATAGATAGTAATCTTCACTGCATTTTTCTAGAAAAAATATGAAAACAATTAAACACATAAGTTCACACACCTAGGAATGTTTTTTGAATAATACCTCCTGCTCTTTTGTGGTATCTTGCATCGTTTACAAGAAAATCTAAAAAATTATTTTATAAAATCCTCAGCCTTGAAAATTATTCAAATCACATGAAACTAATACAAATTCTTTTTATACATTAGCAAAGGCTTTTTAAAAATATTTGATGAAATAAAAAAGTGGAGTTTCCCTAAAAATTGTTGTCTCATGTTTTCCAAATTTGATCATTATAAGTAAAACATCAAATTTGTTTCTTGGAGAAATAACACATTTTGAGGCTACAACTTTCCATATCTTCCTGGGTTTTTTTCTCATAAATAGTACAATGTGTCATTGAAGAGCTTGATGCATTTTTGTATACAACTTTTCTAGCTGTCTCAACTTTTATTGGAACCAGTCTTGTACCTTTCGTTGTTTTCAAAGAAAATGTAACAATTAGATTTTTTAAAAATAATTTTCGCAGTTTGAATAAGTACCTCACTAAGAAAGAAACTCAAGAGATGTCTTTTGCATACATTTTCAAACAAAAAAAAAATCGTCATTTTTTGAGAATTTACAAGTTATCTTCAAACGACGATTTAAACACTGTTGTGATCTATAACCTGGTGTAATCTTGTGTAACCCCATGCAATATTTTGTAATTCAATAAAATCCACGCAATCCATTGTAAACCATGTTATCTTATGTAATCCAATGTAATCCTATGTAATTCTACATAGTCTGGTGTTATCCCATGAAATTTTGTGTGATATATTGTAATATGTAGGTATATTAACGAAGACAATTTTTCGAACTTTTTAATTCCTTCTTGCACACGAGGTCAAGCGTTTTTGCACCGTTTATGCACTCGCCAAAAACCAACAAAAATAAGAGTTCTCAAGACAAAAATATAAATAAGTCGATTATGGTACGTTTATGTGCTTTATATTGTTTTCTATCTGTTCTGCTAAATTATTTTTGCATTTTTACGTTTTAAGTTGTTGTCCTTTGTTCAAATTTTTTTTAACTCCTCTTCACTATGTAATTATTGAATTACTGAGATAGTTTCATGAATTTAAGGCAATAAATATTTTTATTACTGCATGAAACTCCAAAAATATACTTCATTTTTGAGAAAAAAAGATTGAAAAAATGTTTGCAGAACCTCATTCAAACAAATTTGAGCAATGTCTCTTTTTTCCATAAAAAATTCAAACACTAGAGTTCTTAAACATTAACAAAACTGTTGACTTATTCAAAAAAGCTTTTTTCAAGTGTTGACATATAATTTTCATTTATATGCTAATTGAGTGAGTACAGAACTGAAGAAAGTTGTCGTGCCAAAAAACAGATCTCTGTAAAAAATAGTTGTTCTATAATTCAAAGAATGAAAATAATATTACTAATGATGCCATTTCCAGTAAGAAACATTATTTTAATTGAAAAACTTTTCACACTGAGAACAAACCTTCATTTTGATCATATTTTTGGCAGTAGATCTATTTCTTGCTATCGCTTCTTGTCAATAGATGAAAAATTCTGGAATTAAAATAAATGATAGCTTTTTTTGAGTAAACAAATTCTCTACTACTCTACTGTTTCCAATTTTTGAAGTAAATGTTCCTGGCTGAAAACGTTAAAACAATATTTAAAAAAGAAGCATATATCAAACAAGTAACCAAATTTGAAGATTATTGACTCAGTTTAAAAACTGGAAACAGTGGAGTTATAGTGAATATTTTTCCTGAAAACATAAGTCATGGTCAGGAAAAATGCAATTACAGAAAATACTATTCGAATAGTTACTTCTCATAAGGCATAAATTTTGTTTTTAAAAATGTTCTTTATTCTTCCATAGCACCTAACTGATAATATCATTGCAATTCTTAAAATCATAAACAATTTTTTCCATTTACTTTACTTTTGGCACTAGGACAAACTTATTAAAAAAGAATAATAATAATTATATTTCTGCATTAAATCCGATAATAAATCTTTACATTTTCATAATTACACGATACAGTCCCATATATTATCCCTGAAAGATGGGATACCAAAATTAATAACTCTTTTTCCAGTTAGGCCTTTCAATTATAATCCCGCCTAATATTGTATAATCTTTTGTTATATTCTAAAATCTCATGTAATCAAAATAATTTCTTGTATAATCTCCTCTAATCCTATGATCATGTATAATCGCGTGGCATCTCATGCAATATTATTTAATCACATAAAAAACAATATAATTGTTGAAATTAGTAATTAAATGTTTCTCCATTTTTATCTGCGACCTTAGGATTCATTATTTCTTTCTGGAAAAACGTCAAGTCGATCGTCAATAATATACTTTTTTATGTACGATAATCTACGCACATACGTCTTTCGCCATTTTTTTTTCACAAGAATAACAGGGGATGCATATTCAGATTCTCTTGGTTTTATACGGTTTAAATGAATTAATCTATCTAACTTTTTTTCAAATCATTTTTTCAGCATAGGAAAATTCTATGGCTAAACTGCAAGGGATTATGCTTTTTTAAAATTATTGTCAATTCAACTTCAACCTTGGATTTTTCGGGCCTATCAGGAATAACATATCCCTCGAAAAACAAGTTTTGTAGTTTATATCGATCTTGTGTAGAAATTCCCTCGTTAATTTTAAGGCATTCAGTTTATTGAAATTTTATCTCAGCAGTGTCAATCAAAATGTCTTGCACGACTTCATCAATACTTTCACCTGACTCTACCAATTCAATTCCGAATTTTGGAATTGAATCGCGCCTCAAAACAACTGGCAATTTCAAGGTGTTATTATTATTATTGTAGCCTTAGAATTTACACATCTGAAAATCTTTAATTTCCAATCATTTATGCCAGAATGCTCACAATTATTTTTACCAATTTCTTGAATTACATCAGGATTCACACATCTTTTTATTATGATACTTGTTGGACTCCCACTATCCAATCTTATGGGCAACACTAAATTGAACACACCACTATCAACCTGGAACTCGTAGACGACTCATCTGACGCACTCGTATTCTTCTTGTCGATCATCGACGTTGGCTGCCTCGGATTGTTTCGCAGAAGATTGCTTCCGTGAAAATCGCTGCTCTCTTTGTGGACAATTCCTGCCAGTGTGCTGGGTTAAGCCACACCTGAAAAAAGAATTATTCTTGCGTGCTGGCTGGTCACATTAGGAAAACACGTGACCCCACTTGCTGCAATTGTAGCAAAGCACCTTGCGTTGGGCTGAAATTTCATCCTCGGCCCTGACTTCATACTCGTCTCATCATCCTTTTTTCCAGGTTTAGGCTCTTCACCTGGACAGAAATGTCTAAAATTCAGAAACACCTTCTCGAATGCAGACAATAAAATTTCTACCGAGCGAAATCATTGTACGCGCCTGTTTGCGCAATGTAGGATCGGAAATTCCATCAATATAATAATCCATTCGCTCAATTTCATCAATTGGAACACGCTTGGCGAAAATCGTTTTGTAATGAATATATTTGCTGAACAATTCAGCTCGCTTCCGAAGCCTTTCTTCAAATTGCTTCCTTAACAAGACCTTGTTTGGCCATTGTTGGAATATCTTGCCTAATTCTGGCAACAAGTTGTCGGTAGTCATTTCGATATGTTCAGGTCTCGAATGAGACCACGTCAAAGCTTTACTCATGAATATCGATCCAATATGTACTCTTGTGACATCTTCGTCCAGATTGTAAGTTGTTTTTAGTAATGAAATATTGATTGTTTGTGTTCGCTGAAAAGCTATTGATGGCGTATACGCCCTCACTTCATCCCCGCGTGCTGCCAATTCGCATTATAAATCAGCCAATCGTAGAGCATTTTCTTCGCGAGCTCGTCTTTCTGTTACCAACATGGTGGATTGTGAGTTTTCTTTATCATTTCTAGCTGCTTCCAGACTTTTAGAACCTCGGAATTCGTCCAACTCCCGTTGCATTGCCTCCATTTGCTTAGAAATTTCTCCTCTTTCAGCTCGAACTGTGCTCCATTCTTCTTCCTCGCCCTGGATGCTTTTCTGTGCTAGCGAATCGGATCTCAACTTTTCAATTTCGCTTCTGGATTCCTCCAATTCCACCATTAGCGTCTCGTTCTCCTTCCTTGCAGCTTGGAGATCGTTTCCAACAGGCCTGCCGTCATTAGAAGGATATTTTTCTGCAATATATCTCACCCACGTGTTCTCTGGATCATACTCGTAGCTGCGAGCAGTTAGTTCTGATTTGTTACCGGAAGCAGATAATTTCAACCATCGTAGGAAGTCTTTCAATTCTGCAACGTTCAACTCCTGTAGAGCCGCCAGCATCATGCCACTTCCACTGTAAATCCTTTTTTCCCAATTTTGGACAAAAAGAATAAGTGTCACAATCAAATGGTGCACTGGCCTCACTGTAAGCACAACGCTGGAAAGAAATCACAAACAAAACACTTGCGTGATCCGTTACGCGTGATTCAAGTTCCAATTCGAGAGCGTTCTCACACAAAGTTACCGAACATTTTCAATTTTCTCGACTCAATTTATTAAAGTGCGGGCGGTATCGTACCACTTCTGAGACTGTAATGTCAAGGATGGGGGCTGCGATGGTAATTCGATAGACAATTTATAAAATAACAATTAAAAATATATACAAGCGTTCATCAAAAGTTTAGTTAAAAGTCAAATTGTATTTACAAGTGCTAGCTTTCCCGGTCGGCGAAGCTCTGCCTGCCTTCAGTGCTAGTCGGCCACCTGACAATTCGTTATGTCTCTATCTTTCTCTTACTTTTGGCAAAATTTTTAAGTCTTTCACAATCGATCGTAATACCAGTTCCTCATCATTCAGGGAAGGACCCCGTCATTCATTAGACAAACACACACAAACCTACATATACCCACACACTCAATTCCTTTACAATATTGATTAATTCTTTCTGAATTTTTCTTTATAGATTATACACTGATCAGGCTTTGCGAGGAAAACTTGTCAGTAATGTTTTTGAATATGTGAAAAATATGCATGCAAAGGAATATATCTCGATTTCCCAGATCCTTCTTAACGTCGTGGACATCCTTTTCATCAGAAAAATTTTGTTTTACTCTGGAAGGCACTCAGAGAAAGATTCGATAAGGAATGAATTATTTTATCTGTAGCAGTTGATCCTAATAAGTCGACTGCTAAGATATTATATGATATTGAGGGAATATCCAGATATGTGAACTTCATAAATTTAATGACGTTCGATTTTCACGGAAACTCTGATGTGGACAAGAAAGTTGGCGTTGGTCATATTGGTCCAATGTAGAATTCATCAAAGGAAAATGCAGAGGAACGCAATCGACACATTGTAAATCATTTCATTATCAGCAACAAACTTTAAATCAGTTATGTGGGTCGGTAAAAAGAGACGTTTAGAACAAAATTGGAATTTTTCGATTCTACAGCAATTGGGAACTCAATTTCTTTGGCTTGGATTTGTTACATTAGTACAATGAACTTCGAATGTACATTCTTTTTATATTTGACAAATTTGGAATTGCTTAGTTTCTAAATTTTCCAAATTCAGAGTTATGAAAACTTCGATTGCTGCTTTTCCAATCGTGTAAGTTTAATAGTGTGTTTTCAGTTTTACATATTGAAAACTTCTGTGAACGCTTTTATTTTGAAGTTTATTCAGTTTTCAAAGATAGCTTGCTTAATTTTATTAAATTATAATAAACACTTCACGCAAAGCTATTAATTCTTGAAAGTTGGGAATTTCAAAATTCACAATATAAAATCTAAATTATTCCTCAATTTTAGAAGTACAAATATATTTCCTTCAAATTCGCGTGATTATTTTCTTATCAATTCGCTTCATATGATTATGTTGTGGAATACTGTATTTCTTAATGTGCTCCTCCAAATAAGTTCATACTGGAAACTCCTTTTACGAAAATATCCTATACTTTGGCTAACCCAAAAAAATTACATACAGGCGCATCATTCACAAAGGAAGTAAAATATTTTACTATGATGGTATATGATCAACTCTGTGACTTAATGGAAATAAAATTTCAAAAAATAAATATAATACTTTAATAAATAATAAAGTTATACGCTATTCAGACGACAGCGACAAGGATGACATCGACGACAGATAGAAAGACACCATCGTAAAACCAGTATTTTCGGATTTAGCGTGTCTCGAAACGTGGAGATTCAAAGAAATTCATGATAGTCAGTTTTCACGTGAAAACTATATCTTTTCATTATAATGAGAATGTAAAAAATTAGAGCGGAAGATTTCAATAATTCGCATTGTTGACTGTTAGAGTAGACACTACCATCATAGTTAGCTATGATTTATAATTAGTTTGTGGTAACTGAAAAGTGAATATCTAGCTAAGATATGCCGTCTGAATCTAAATTAGTGAAATATTGCTAGTAATTAGGTAAATTTCACTAATTAGAGAATTAGAGAGAAATCGGACAGGAAAAGTGAAAAATAAACATTTTTAATATGTGAACGCAGTTTTTTCACATGCTTACCTTCATTTCAAACAATAAAAAGCCAATCATGTGAAGCCTATAAATAGGCTACACCAACTCAACCATCATGTCGTCTTCAGAAGTTATTGCTTCGAAGTGCAAAAATTGGAATTATTTACATGCTTATCTATTTTATCACAAAATGCTTAAGCATGAAATTGAGCTAAAAAATCGCATATAAATTTTGCACAATGGGTAGTTTTCATTTCTGACCTAGGTATTTTTCAGCTGTTTGCAACGTTTTGACACTCTTGGTTGTTAAATCTTGAAGAAAAATGGAATAATTAATTATCTACAGAATTCCCTAAAAATTATTTAATATTTCCACTAATTCACTTTAGTGAAATGAATATTTGAATGCTTTATTATTCTATTATTTTTAAATGGCAAAATATAACTCCTCCATGAAAAACACAATCACTATTTCAGTTAGTAACATTTTCACTAATTTACATTCAGAGTGATAACTTTATCCAGCATGATGAAAATCGATTATACATTAATCCTAAAAGTATTCGAACTCAATGTTTGTTTTTTTTCACAAAAATCATGTTTCTGATAATCCATGCGTCTTTAAAGAGAATTTGAAATTTCAGAGATAATTATAAAAAAAAAGAACTACACTTGCTCTTAATTTCTGAAGAAACAAAATGTATTCTTCCCGATTTCAGAGTAATCTTTACCTGATAAAAAAGTTTACTTTTTCGTTGTGTCCGCTGTATAAAAATGGTTGTCCTATCTAAGTTTTTGTCATCGGGGCAATAGGTAATAGGGATCCTTAAACTTTTGATTGAGTCATTCTACTTTTCAAACTCTTGTGCCGCGAGTTCCAAGAAATTTAAGGTAAATTTAATTATTTTATTCATTAATTATAATATTTGGTTCCGAACAATTGTGAATTTGTCGTCTCAGATATTGTCATATTGCCCGAAATGTTTTATAGCGAAAAAATTAGAAAAAAGCTAGGAAAAATTTTTATTTGAAAAATTGGTTGCGCCGCAAGATCTGTGCCATTGAAAAGTCTGATCAGATCTCAATTATAAAAGTAGTTAATTTCTAATGAAAAACGACATCGATATTGAAAATTTTGAGTGATTTTTCAAGTCACTGAATATACGTTTCTCAAAATCACTGGCCTGCAGATTCTTTCTACAGAAAAAGTTATGCAGAAAATAAATGTATCCGAGAGAAATAAATACAGTTTTTGCAGTATATAAAATCAAGAAGTGTAACCATGAAAAATTTGTCATTTGCGTCTAATGTCATTTCCTAACTACGGAAATATTTACTCAAGATTTTAAGAATCCATCAGTGATGATATCTTCGTAAATTATGTGGTCTTGTAGATGTCAACGAAGGTATAAAATGGCTTGAAAACTAAACCATAGTATTGTATTTTTTCGAAATTCCTAAGGAACGTTTCGAAAAATTATAAGGTTCATCTAAGGTGAGTGAAAATTTCGTTCAAGTTTCCATGTCCGAGTTTTTCCCCACGAAAAAAAAAACATTTTGTAGTTCTGAATAGTTTTATTGTGTAGATTTTTTTACGAATTTGCCAATTATTTTCTATCCTTGATTCAGTTCGTCCTAATTTTGGAATTTACTATGCTGTTTGAAACAATATCCTGTTTATATAGTTTCTTGCTTCAATAAAGAATTTGATACATTTAAGTTTTTGAAATATAAATTCTATTACAAAAAATTAACGAAACTGTTATCAATTGAACTAGATCGTATTTTGTAATCATAGCTATTCTGTAAAAATAATAAGTTACAAAAACGAAATAATAATGTGAAGAATAACTCATCCGTAAATATCCTATACATGTAAATTATAGGGTGGGTCGAAAATAAATACTTTTGGAATTCGAAATCGCAATAATACGGAAAAGTAGCGTATTGAGGTCCTAAAAAAGTATAATTAATTTGGAATCGATCGACCTGAAGGTCAAAAAAGTCTTCCTAATTTTTTTCGTATTTTAATATATCATTTTCTGGGAGATAATTCATATTTAATTTACCATTATTTTCTGACATTTTTTTTAAAACGTTTGCAAATAGGAGGAAAATCATTTGAGGACCATGAAAACTTTTGAGTGACAAAAATGCATTAGAAAAAAAATCCCCGTATCCCAGGAGTCAAAATTGGCAATACAGTGAATTTTTAAAATTTTCATTTTGGTATTTATTGAACTTATCTTCATAACTTGTAGTTTAAACATTTTTGTGAGCATGTGTGGGTTTTTAAGTATAGCAATACACTAGGAGAAAAATCCGCAAGACCCAGGAGTCAAAATTGGCAACACAGCGAATTTTGAAAATTTAGATATTTGTATTTAATGAACTTATCTTCAGAACTTGTAGTTTAAACATTTTTGTGAGGATTTGTGGGTTTTTGAAACATAGAAATACACTAGAAGAAAAATCCACAAGACCCAGGAGGCAACATTGGCAATACGGCAAATTTTTAAAATTTAGATTTTGTATTTAATGAACTTATCTTCATATCTTGTAGTTTAAACATTTTTGTGAACATGTGTGGGTTTTTTAAACATAGAAATACACTAGGAAATAAATCCACAAGACACAGGAATCGGAATTGACAATACAGCGAACTTTCAAAATTTTAATTTTGGTATTTT